>JAJOOE010019516.1:0-17182 GCA_036250405.1 Solanum raphanifolium | reverse complement strand
AATCGTCCCCCCCCCCCCCCCCCCCCAAAAAAAAAAAGAAGAAGAAGTCATACCCAACAACAATGGTTTTTCCTATTACTCCCTTGGTAGCTCAAACCATTAACCGCACAATTGGGGTTTGAAAGCCACTTCCATTGGGCTATCCCTCGTCATGATAGAAAATTTTTAACATACTTGCAACACTTTAATGCAAAATCATCATCAAATTCCAGCGGCATAAATAATACGAAAGAAAAGACTAAAGGCCAAGGATCTGCACATGTCACATCTTGCGGTTCATATTGTAATAGAGGAAAATGCTGACATACAATGTAGCTGCCAAGAGAGTGTCTCTCAGTGTACCCAAATTTGCAGAAGGGACATAGTGACTTCCCAAACCAAAATACAGTGCATCAGCAGGTGTTGATATCCTACTTCCAGTCAGTCCAAGATAAGAACCTGTAAAAAATAATTTAAGGAAGCAATTAGGGAAATGAGCACGGACAGATATCACTTGCAGGATAATGGACACATATGTAATAGTTCTCAGCATCTTACTCTTAACAACCACCCACTCATATAGCCGAAAAAATGAGATAGGACGTTCTCACTTGAAATATTATTTCTTTTACTAGAGCAAAAGAAAATACAGAGGCCATTACTGACTTGTATTGAAAAGGAAAAGATGATTAGGAATAACCTGATGTAGAAATGGATTCACCTTATACATTACCCTTTTTTTCTCCAAAAAAAAACATAATATTGATCTGTACCGCTTATGAATTGTAACTGTTAGAATACGAATAGGAACAAGAATTATATATACAATACTACTTAGAATAGGAATAGGAATAGAAATAGTATATAGAATCCTACATAAAAAAGGATTGCATTGTAGTGTTTTAGTTGGAAAATGAGTCCAATGTAGTGTCTATAAATAGGGCCGCAATGTAATAATGTAGATAATTCAATAATATTCTTCTCATATATTCCTCACATGGTATCATAGCCTCTACGATCTTGGTAGAGAATTAAAGAGCTCCCGCTACCGGCAGGCGGCTATTACCCATATATGTCGCCCGTCTGGCCAACGATTATGTTAGCAAAAGTTGGGTCATCGTGTATCTTTCCGATGACTATTTTTCATATCTAATTTTGCGTAGCACCGTGCATCTTTCCGATCGCTACTCTCTCATACTTAATTTCCGTAGTACCATGCAAATTTTTGGGACTACTTTCTCACATCTGATTTGTGTAGCACGGTACATAATTCCGGTGACTACTTTCTCATATAGTATATGGAATCCTACTTGAAAAAGGATTAGTATATAGAGTCCTACTTGGAAAAAGATTATAATGTAGTGTCCTAGTTGAAAAAGGAGTCTCGTCAAATCACCATTGGTTGTAAAGATTTTCAACATACTGATAAGTTCATCCATGGCTATGATGAAAAGGAAAAAAGAGGTCTCCTTGCCTTAATCCCCTTTTGGATTGGAAAAATCCTTCAGAAGATCCAGTAATAAGAATAGAAAACTTGTTAAAGATGTCTAGAGAGAGAAGCTCCTATTTCTCTCTAGAATCTGGGAAGCAGGAGTCATGTCATTCAAGGAGGCTCTAGCGTGGCCTGTGCTAGACCTCAGGGGTAGATGTCAACAACGTGGTTGAGCCAGAAAAACATAGTATTATTAGAAGTGTGTGAAGGGGTAGGTTAGGTGAAATATGACTACATCCCGGCCCATGGAAATGCAGGAATTCTCATTCTTTGGGATGAGAGATAGGTGGAGTGTGTGGAGGTTTATAAGAGAGTTTTCATGTTAGGAATATATTATTAAGTAGAATGGACTGGGTTTCGAGGGTGTCTATGGACCGGTGGAGAAGAGTTCCAAGGAGAGTTTCTGCAAGGAGTTAGGTGTTAGTATGGGGAGATGGGATATTCCTTGGGTGTTATGGGAAATTTTAATACCATTACATTTTCAAAGGAAAGTGTTGGTATGGGGAACACTAGCCAAGAAATATCCCATCTCCCCATACCAACACTACCCCTACCATCTTGCTGGTCTTCTAACACTAGCAAAGAAAAAGACAACACTACCCCTCAGGGGCAGAGTCCGAGCAACATAGGTTGGAAGAGTAGATTGGACCGGTTCACTAAGACTCCGGGGTTTAACCGCCAGGAAAACACAGATCTGTTTGGATCAACGCCACAGAGAGGTCCAACCAGCAGGGAAATCAAAGCTCCGACACTGGCAGTCGAGCAGATCTTGAAGGGGACGATGTCAAGAGGTTTGAAGTCGAGCCGTGAGTCGAATAATAGACTTTCTTCTTCTGTTTCAGGGCTGGGAAAGCAGCAGATGAATGGATTTGCCGATAAAGAGAAGCCAGATGGCCAGAGTTACTCTTCTGGCAAGGCTAAAAAAGTCAATTCAGGGAAAGAGGGGCTTGGATTGTCCAAACGAAGGCCCTGGTGCCTTCAATGCTTTAGGGCAATACAGGTCTGAGTGTTTCTAGGCTGAAGATGCTCCAGCGACTCTGCCAGCACTGGAACATGTTAATGTTCATGCCAGAAAATGAAAATGGTGTCTTATGCTCAAGCTTTTTCCAGAAACAGAATGGGTAAGTCTCATGGGACTTCTAACAGTCCCAAAATCAATTTGTTGATGGGGAGAGATGTTGATTTTTCACATTCATACTTGTCCAGAAGGTCTTTTATAACTGGCAGCAGCAGTACAGAAGTTCAGGGAGCTCATGTGATGTCGTTAGCTAGCCTTGAAGATGGAAGGAACTTTACGAGTGGGGAGAGAAATTTCTGGAATTTTTGGGAGTGTCGTTTGAGGCGAATGAAGCAATGGTGTTAGAACTACTGAGAGACATTGAATAGGAGATAATAGAGGAGAGTAAGGATGGACAGGAAAGGAGTTTGGGCAAGGAAAATGGGGGAGCGAAGATTGTGGTACAAAAGGAGGATCAAGGAAGAGTACACAAAAATTGAGGGTAGCGAAGTGGCCAAAGGGGAGAGAAAATATTAGTGCTTTGATGGATTGCAAAAATATTAGTTAGAATGTGAGGGGGATGAATGACTCCAACAAAGGGCCATCATTAAAGCATGCTTTAGGGAATGGGGAGCGAATGTGATATGTATTCAACAAACAAAAATGGAGATTTTGACAAATAGTTTTATTAGAAGTGTGAAGGGGTAGGTTGGGTGAAATATGATTACATCCCGGCCCATGGAAATGTGGGAGGAATTCTCATTCTTTGGGATGAGAGGAAGGTGGAGTGTGTTGAGGTTTATAAGGGAGTTTTCACGTTAGGAATGCGGTTCAAAAATATGTATAACAGAATGGTGTAGGGGTTCGAGGGTGTCCATGGACCGGTGGAGAAGAGTTCAAAGGAGAGTTTCTGCGAGGAGTTAGGTGTTGGTATGGGGAGATGGGATATTCCTTGGGTGTTAGGAGGGCTTTTAATACCATTATATTTTCGGAAGAGAGGGTTGGGTGTAGGCCGGTGTCTAGGGCCATGGAGGAGTTTTTGGAGTTTATAAATAACCTTCTTCTTATTGGTTTGTCTTTAACAAGTTCCTTTTTCACTTGGACTAGATCGGAAGACTCTTCATCCAGATCAAGATTAGACGGATTTCTTGTGTCTACTTCTAGGGAGGAGATGGCACCCAATGTGATCCAGGTTCCTCTTTCGCGTTTGTTATCAAACCATTCAACCATATTATGGGATGGCAGTAGAGGAAGGCGAACGAGATCTCCTTTTAGATTTGACAAATGTGGCTAAGTTTGGTAGATTTTCAGGATAGAGTGGCTAGTTGGTGGACTAGTTATGTAGTGGAGGGGAGGCCTTCTTTTAGGCTAGCCAAAAAGATGAAATTACTTAAAGCAGATATAAGGGTGTGGAATAAAAAGGTGTTTGGGAGTGCAGAGGTGAAGATGAGAGAGATTATGAACGAATTAGAGGAGTTGGAGAGGATAGAAGTGGGGATGGAGTTATAAAAGAGGGAGAAAGAGGAAAGAAGGGCTAAAAAGTGAGTTAGTTGACTTGGCTTAGGCCCTAGAGGTTAGTTGGAGGCAAATGTCGAGAGCATTATGGTTGAAAGAGGGGGATACTAATATAAAATTCTGTTACAGGGTGACAGTACCAAACAGAAGGAGGAACTTTATACAATCAGTAGAGGTCAATGGGGTGAGTCATGTAGGAAAACAGGAAGTAAAGGGGGTAATTATAGATTATTATGAAAAAAAAAAATTAAAGAGGAAGCGGAGTGGAGGCCTACCATGGGGGTCTTAGGGTTCAGTCAAATTAGAGGGGAGGAGGGTGAGTGGTTGGAGAGGACAATCGTGAAAAAACTGGTGGCGTGTTGTGCGGGTGCCAGCTCCGAGCTTAGATGGTTTCTCTTTGGCTTTTTTTTCATCATTGCTTGAATATAATAAAAATCAACGTGGTGGATTCTATTGTTGAGTTCCAAGATAGTGGTGAATTCGAAAAAAGTTTGAATGCCTTGTTCATTGTCATCATCCTAAGCGGAAGGGAGCTATGTGCCTGAAGGATTATAGTCCTATTAGTCTAGTGGAAAATATTTATAAGATATTTTCTAAGGTGCTTTTTATTAGACTTAAGAAGATGCTGGATGAGACTGTTTCTACTTCACAAAATGCTTTTGTGGAGGGAAGACATATTCTGGATGTAACATTGGTGGCAAACGAAGTGAGGGATTCAAGGAGAAACTAGGGAGTACCAGATGTGTTGTGCAAATTTGATCTTGAAAAGGCATATGATCATCTGAATTGAAAATTCTTAGATTCCATTATGCTTCAAATGGAATTTGAGAGAAGGGGAGGATTTTTTTGGAGCTTGACGAGGAAGGTGTGTTTTTTTTTACTTCGCTAGCAACTAGAGGAGTGATTTCTATAGCGAAAAATCTCAGAAAGTGGAAGGATGGCTGCATTAGTTGGTGCTACAGGAACAAAGAGACGGGCGAGGACGTGGATCACCTTCTTCTACATTATAGATTGTCCATGAGATTATGGTGGAATATGTTTTTGGATAGTTCAACACTCCTTGGGTAATGCCAAGAACTGTGAAAGATTTGATGCTTAGTTGGAAGAACATGAAAAGGAGGAGAAATCAGGGGTAGGCACTACAATTTTTTTTTTTTTTTGGAGATTAAACACTAGACAAACTGTAGATCGATGGGGAGGAAGTCAGTGACTCAAATGCTATAAAGAAGAAATCATCACTCCATATAAACAACTCTATTCTCAATCTGAAACATGGAGACACAACTTTACTATCTAGAATCAGACCATAATCACAGATGAGGAAAAATCATGATTGGAGAGGCCTTTTGAAGAGCAGGAGGTGCTTCACATTATCAGATTATGTGCAAATGACAAAGCCCCTGGTCCTGATGGTTATTCAATGGGATTTCTCAGTGCTTGCCGTTACTTTTTGAAGGTGGATATTCTCAAGACTGGCAATTTTTCACTCTCATGCTTATTTTGAGAAGTCTGATTAGCAGTATTTACAAGATTATCTCTAAAACTCTAGCTGAAAGAATGAAAAGGTTGATCGAGAAGATAGTAAACAAACACAAATGCCTTCATAAGGGTAGACAAATTATTGATGCTTCCCTTATTGCAAAGGAATGTGTTGATGCTAGGTAGAAGGATAAGAAATCTGGAGTCCTTTGTAAACTAGACATTGAGAAATCTTTTAATCATGTCAACTCAAAGTATTTGATCAATATTACGAGGGTCGTGGGTTTTAGGGACAAATGCCGTATATGCATTTATTTTGCATCAATACAATGAAGTTTTCTGTTCTTTTTTTTATTAGGTAAAAGTATTTTCATTAATAAACATGACCAAAACGGTAGTATACAAAAACTATACCAAATGATCAAGCCTCTACAAAATATGATACTCTACAAACTCCACCCAATCCTCTATACAACAAGGAACTTTCCATTGACACCTGTTGAATTGTGTGACCATTTCATCTAAACACTTAAGCTGTTAGAAAGAACACACTTTTATAGTTAATTGTATTCTCAACATGCCCCCTCACGTGCGGCCTAATTCTTTTTGTGGGCCAAGCATGTGGAAATTCTTTTTAATTTGGGTGGCAGTGAGATTTAATCCTAGGACCTTTGCTTGCTTTGATACCATGTTGAAGTGTGTGACCATCTCATCTAAAAACTTAAGCTTTTACAGAGATATATTCCTAGCACGCTCCCTCACGTGCGGGCCTGATTCTTTTTTCATGGGCAAAGCACGTGGAAATTCTTTTTTGATAAGTGAGATTCGATCCCAAGACCTTTGCTTGCTCTGATACCATGTTGAAGTGTGAGCATCTCATCTAAAAGATTAATCTTGTTAGAGAGGCACACTTTTATTAGTTAATTGTATTCTCAACAACACCAAAAGACTAAGGGAGTGGAGACTACTTCTCAACTGCAAGAAACTTGACTCTACACCTTCAAAAGCTCTCCTATTTCTCTCTCCAAACTACCAACATTTACGCAATCAGAACCACATTCCAAGGTCTTTTTCGTCATTAGCATCTGAGGGACAAACTCCTAAACTTTGTCCAGAGAGAAGATTGGGGAGGTGCTGTGTTGGTGAATCTGAGGCTCGTCAAATTGAATTGGTGCAGAATTCAGTTGTAATCTACTAAATATGTTAGCATTTGAGTCTGGTTTATGACCGACCGACAGCCCTCTAGACTAATTTCTATTTTATTAAACTGCCCACCTTCAACTGGGCCTTTTCTTTTTGTGCCTTCTTTCTGTAATGATTTGTGTCTCAAATATGGCCCCAAATCCCAATTGTGTGCTTTGATCATGACTTACACAGCGGGTTAACAGGTGGGTCAATATTAGAATTGAAGTTGGGCAAGTGTTCCTACGAGATGAGACTATTGAGGGCCTGCTCCATCAGACCCCCTTTTGCCATTTCGCCAGAGCCATTCCTCCCAGCTGATCTGAGTTAATGTGATTGTCATTTAGAATTGAAATTTGGAAGCTCTGGTCGCTAGAGTAAATTCTAGCACTGAAGTGAGCCCAATAGAGTCCTTTGTATACTCGTTGATACCAAGGTTACCACTGCATTAATCTCCAATGGTATTAAAACTGTTGACAGATGACGCTTGAAGAGGAATGCCAAAAGCTTTGACCCATCTTTGTTCTGATTTTGACCACCACACCACAGACAATTTCTACCATACCA
This sequence comes from Solanum raphanifolium, assembly GCA_036250405.1. Taxonomy (NCBI): domain Eukaryota; kingdom Viridiplantae; phylum Streptophyta; class Magnoliopsida; order Solanales; family Solanaceae; genus Solanum; species Solanum raphanifolium. The sequence continues at coordinate 9,971 of JAJOOE010019516.1, read as the reverse complement.
AAACCACTCTCCTTCTTTGATTCTAACTGATTCTTGTCTCGAAGGGAGATCCAACGAGAAATGATTGTGATTAACGGGAGTGACTTTGAGACCAACAGTCAACTGTCATCTGCTAACGAACCATTTTTGTATCAACTCTCAGTTGGGACTTAGATTGTGACATTTTGAAAGATGTTCACTTCCAAACTCCCTCTTTAGTACTCCTTCTGCTTCATGAGCAGGATTCCTTGGATACAGTCGGCAATCCAATGGTCTGTGCAGCTTCAATGTATCACTTGGATTGGTCCGTCGCCAGCTGAAATATTGGATTTGACGCCTTCCCAGATATCTTAGAATCTTCTCTGCAAGTTCTGGTCTATCCCCTACCGTATTCATCTTCTGGGATTATTACTGCATATTTTTATTTTTTATTTTTTTGCCTGGTAGAGTTTCTATTCTCACATAATGCCCATAGTAGTAATAGTTTGGAAAAACTCTGAATGTCTACGCATGTATCTTCCTACCCCATCTTCTGCATTTGTTCCAGTGCCAATCGAAGCTTCTTTCAAAGCTTCACAGAACCATTGCAAGTTGCTCTTGTCAATCTTGATTTGCTCGTGAATCTTCTACTGCATTCGACAAGGACAAACCTTCTAACGTAAACCTCGGTAACATCTATTAATTCAAATGATTTGCCACCAGAAATAAAAGACTCTTCAATCCATAACTAAGCTGAAAAGGGACTTCATCGAAAAATTCATTGACCGGTGAGCTGAGAAGGGAGATGGAAAGAGGAGAGTTTTCACACATTCCAAATAGAGAAGCATTTTTTCGCCTACCGCAAAGCCTTCCGATAGTAATAGGTGTTGCTAAAACTTCAAGTCCGTTTTAATTAATCTTTCATTAATGCAACTTCCCCAGCAGAAAGAGAGAATGCATACCAACTGCCCCTTCGCCAGGACTATGTGCAGCTATATAAGAAAATCCAACATCTGGAAACAACCCGATTCCATTTTCTGGCATAGCTAGAACAGTCCTCTGAAACAATATCAAGAGTATAAATAAGACCATAGTTGCAACAATCAGTACTCATACAAGGGGGGGAAATACCTCGGTGATAAGCCTATAGATACCATGACCTGATAAACCAATGCCAAAGCCCATTGTTATGCCATCCATGAAGCTGATGTAAGGCTTTCTGTACTTGGATATTTTGCAAATCAGAGAATACTCTGCTGCGAATACCTGTACATAAAGAAGGAACACATTTCAATTTTCTGAAAGTCCTACTAACAAACTGAGTTGCAGTGTTCACTTCAAGCATACCCATATATTAATATATTAAATATTAAGGCATCACTCAGAGGCACGCAGAACTGATATATGGTGCTAAGAGTGGTAGAAGAACAAGAGTGGAGCAAGTCACAGACTCATTATGGTGTTAAAGAGGTTCATAAATGGATGTGTGTCTGAGAAAGAGCATGAGTTTCCCCTCTTTAAATAGGACATATGTATACATGCTATTATATGTAAACGAAGGGTTATATATTAAAAACATTTTTGCCCGGAGAATATATTAAGAACATAAAGAAGCAAATCATCCAATTGAGCATGATTAAGTGCAACTATCAACTCCAAGGATACATGCTAAAAGAAAAGCCCACAAGTATTAAAAAGGACAAATATTTTGAAGAAGAATAAACATGTTTTGCATTCAGAAAATATCAACTTGTGTAAACAGACATCACTCAGTTAAGAACAGTGCCATGAACCAACCACAAAGAACCAACTACACATACTTCAAGAATGAAGAATGTTCAAATGAATCACATTATTATAATAGGTACACCATCAAAGAGAAATTTATGAATGTCCTGTGGCAGACAAGTCAGCTTACTGCCAATTAAGTTCAAGTTTCTTCGAGACTCATAGCTAGATGTTTGCTATTGATTCTTGGTGAACAATGAATATTGATGTGAATTGCAAGTTATTATTGACGAAAGCCTATTTAACTCTAAGCTTTTGAATCTACCTACACCATTGGTCTCCATTGTGAATGGCATTAACCTGACGAGCTATATTATTTGAATTTGAATTGTTAATAGACCAATAGACACTCCCCATTGTGACTCAGATCTCACTGTCTCTTCCTTCTCTCTGGCACGTGAAATACGTGAGACACCTACTCCAGTGGAACTTGCTGGGTCTTTGTCCCAGGGAGGTGAGGGACCTGATGGTGGTGTTGGTTTGTACACGGCACTCACAAAAATATGGAACAACTGAAATAGTACTGATCGCCAAAAAATTTGCACGGCGACAATCTTTCTCGAGAGAGAGCTGCTGTAACTGTACAATGTCTACCCCTAACCTTGCCCTTACACCACGTGTGAAGTAGAACACAAGAGAGAAATGGAAGAATGTTCTCAGTTGATTATTCTCCAATGTTATAGGGTGTTAAATAGTAAATGCATTTATTTAAACAAGGAAGAAATCAATGCTACATAGTCACAATACCCAATGTCTCCCTAATTGATTCTAACAATATTCATAAGAATTGCATAAAAGGCTATGGTTCTTTTTATACCCCCTTATTAAGAACCAAACTTGAACAGATAATGGTATTCTGATTCTTTTTTCTTTTTAAAAAAAAAATACAGCTAGTGTATGTACCTCTGCTAACACATATTGTTATGATTTTGTGCACATTACGGGGACACTGAAAGACCTCAATCATATCTGATTGACGTTTTGGTCTAAACCAGCTTGAGCAACCCCTTCAGGTAAAATCACTAGTGTTACTGTTTCTAATATGCATCAGCATCAACTCAGCAAGACAATATTTATCCAATGAAACTACAAACAACAAAGACTGAGCTACAGAGCAGAAGAAGCCAACAATGATTCCCAAACACAGCAGGAAAAATTGACATGTTGAGTACACTTATAGGGTAAATCTGATAATGTGAGAAAAACCTTTTGCACAAGAGGTGTACTTTTGTCCTTTTGAATTTCAGCAACAACCCCCTTAATATCCATCCCTGCATCAGAAAAGAATTGTTACTCATAAATATTACTAGAACCTGTCAAACTACACATTGTAACTACGACTTGTAGGGTCTACCAAAATTGACTAATGATGTACCGACATAACTTGTTTAGGAAATAGATGCTGTAAATATACCAAATAAAGTACTAGCCAGTATACATCCAGTAAATTAAAGACTTTTGCCGATTACCTGCTGAAAAGGCACGCGGGGAGCTACTCTCAACCAAAACACACTTGACCATTGGGTCTGTTTCCCACTCATCCAGGAAACTCTTGTACTTGATGTCCATATCTGTGTCACATATCAATCAAGCATGAGGTAGACAGAAATGTAACTGCTTAAATGAAGATGTAGTATATCAAATTCTCAAGCTTAGAGGAAAAAAAAAGTACATATTTATACTAGTATTCTGATTTTTCCTTCCTTCCTTTCCTTTAACTCCTATCCTTGTTAATGGGAAAAACTATAATGAGAATACAAATTAAATACAGCGGAATTTCACTTAGACACCTCAACTAGGGTCTGTGAATTTTGAGACACACGGAACAAAGGAAAATTTGAGTGTTTGATTCAGCTCCAAACCGGTTAAAGGGAAGAAAAAAATGTAATTATAATGGGAAAAAATAAAAGTGAAGTTAAATAAAAGTTCACCGAGGTTCATGGCATTGAGAGCTTTAGGACGATCGAGAGTGAGAACAGCAACGCCATTAGGGTGAACATGTCCTTTGACAAATTCGTCGGCGCCGGAGGCCATGATCTCGATAGTTGCAGCGTTAATGGAAGGAAGGAAGAAGCAGAGAGGAGTGGTGGATCTACCAAAATCCAAGCTTTAGAAGACAATTAAATGAATTGGGTTTTATTTTGGCGAATTGATCTGATGGAACATTGTACTTGTATCAATTTGTATTCTGAATCTTTTTACTTAATCATTTGTCAACTGAACCTTAGATTCAATTAAAATAAGACTTTTAAGCCCCTCCAACCATGTGTGTAGCTCACTCTCTTTTACATAAATGACATGGCATATCCACGTCATAAATATTAGTGTCATGTCATAATTATTTCATAACTATTTTTTAAAATTATTTAATAAAAGGTAAAATAATAAAATTTTAATTTTTTCTTTAAAGTAAAACTCCATACATTTAAGGCAAAATGATCTGATAGACTCTTGTACTTGTATAACTTTGTATTGTGAACCTTTCTACTTATCCATTTGTCATCCGGACCCCTGAACCCATATAAACTCAATATTTTAAACACTTTTTTTACCCTTTAGTTGTGCGTATACCACAAGCGCCTGACACGTAATTTTAAAAATAATTATAAAATGACACGTGTATATATATACCACTTCATGTCATCTGGACATTTTTATTATATTTAATTAATATATTTCTGATTTTTATTTGCCTTTTGCCACCAAACCCACTACTTTCCCCCACAATCTCATTTCATTTCTCTTTCATCTTCCTTGCACATTTTTTTTCAACCTCTTCTACTATTTTCATTGAAGAAAAAACACCAATCCGTCTTTGTTTTCATCCAAATCGAAGAAGAGAGGTTCGCCGCTTGAGTGTACAGTGTGTCAACATCGTCCTAGATCAGTATCTGTGTGTGGCTATATATACCCACATTTTTTCTTTCTCATTTTTTTCTTCGTTCCCACAAAATTGTTTGAGTATTTTTGTTGGTTTTGTTTGATTTTTAATTTATCTATGTAAATTTTGTAACTTATTTTCGTATTTGTATGTTGTTTAGTCTAGATTTCATCTTCTATTTATGTCTTTGTTTAATTTTTAGGTTTTTAGTCGATTATACTGATTTTTTGGGGATTCTATTTGTTATGCTTTCAATTACATGTTTCATGATTTCTATTAGATTATAGGATTCTAAGAAAAGCAACTTTCATGATGATGTAAAAAACTGCAATAGGATCAACCACAAAATGAAGCAAAGAATTAACTGGAAATGCATAGAAATAAAAGAGGAGTATAACAATGAAAAAAAATGGAGAAGAAATTTGGAGAAAGAAGATCGAAAAAGAGGCAAGAAAAAGCTCAAATTTGTCTAATAATGGTGTTAAATGCAAATGGGGAAGAAGATGACTTTATAAAACCCTAATGTGGCTATTAGACCTTTTTAACCAGATTTCACGCTCCTCAGGTGTGTGTATCACATGCCCCTTGGTTGTGTCTGCCACATAGGACGCCAAGTCAGAAAACGTGTTTAAAATGTTGAGTTTAGATGGGTTCAGGGGTCCAGATGACAAATAGGTAAGTAGAATGATTCACAATACAAACTCATACAAGTACAAGGGTCCACCAGACCCTTTTGCCTACATTTAATTCTCCCTATTTTCACTATTCACGGCCAAAATCTAACGGAGAAGCCATTGTCGCCGCTGTAGCCACTTTTGCCGGTGAAATCGCATATACTCTCTCTCTCACTTGTCTTCATCTTCGCCGCACACCATCACCATTTTCATTTCCTCCTCCAACCTCCACAAAACCAATAACCTAAGCCACCGCACCAATAGATCTGGCCGAGAAACCTCACCCACCTCGTTCTCCTCTCCACTAACCAGTGCCACCTCTCTCTCTCACACTCCACTGCGAAGCAGTGGTCTCCGGTATGCACCACTAACGCCGTTTCTCTCACTCCACTATGATTCAGTGTGGTCTTTGGCGAGTACCACCAGCACCACTTTCTCCCTCCGTGGTTAATCAATGGACTCAAGATGTGACCAAGATTTGGTAAAATGATGTTAATAGATTGTGGAGAAGAAGAAAAAATGGTTGGGTATGGGATGAAAATGATTGAAAAGGACGGGTGGGTGAAGAAGAAGGAATGTTTTAATTAATTGTTTTTAAAAAAATTATTTCTTTTATAATTTTAATATTTTTTAACTCAAAAATGTTATTCACTCGCCTAAAGAAGCGTGTAGTTACACACTTTTGCCAACTTAGACATTCTAATGCCTCATAAGCCTGGTCAAGGGTCAGAGGGATTTGTTAAATTGTGTTTCATTGAGTTTAAGGGTTCAGTTGACAAATGGTTAAGTAAAAGGATCCAGAATACAAACTCATACAAGTACAAGGGTCCACCAGACCATTTTGCCTTTTATTTTTGGTGACACTTTGACCAAGAAATGGTCAAATTCACTTTAAAATGTAATTAAGTAAATCTGGGACCAAATTAATATTTTCAAAACTTTCTAATCTTTCATAAAATACAAAAAAACACTTCATTTTTCAACTTTTATAATTCTATCCAAACCATTTTTAAAAAAAAGTAAAAGAAAATAGAATTTTCTTTCTTCTTCTCCCAACGTTCTCTCTTCTCTTCTTCTTCTTCCTTAGAAATTCCAAAAATCCAACTATCAAACACAAATATTCTCCCCCATTATCTTATCTTCCTCCTCATCTCCGGCCGTGACTCTCTCTTCTTTTTGAACTGAAGATTGTGTTCGACTTAAAATGGGTAAGTCAGTTTTTTGAAAGATTTTACAATTTTCGAACAATACTAAGTTTTTTTCTTGGGTTAATGAACAATAAATCGTTCTATAGATGTGAAAATTAAATAATAGTGTAATGGTACCTATTATTTATTGTTTTTGAAAGAAAATCAACAAACCCAAAAAAGCCCTAATTTTGAGGAAATGTATATGTATTGTTAACATTCAATGAAAAATCATTTTTTGTTGCTTTTGTTGTTTTTTTGTGACCATTTTGTTCATATGATTTTAAAAATATAGCCTTGCTCAGTTATCCAACATATATTTCATTTGTTGAAAGATGTGTCGTATGTTGCTACATTTTAGTGATATGTTGGTATATATTCCAATAGAATTGTCATATGTTGGAACATATCATCTATATGTTAGGGCAACAAAATGGTCATATGTAGTAATAGAAGATTCATTTGTGGCACATGAAGATTTATGTGTGGCCACAGAAGATTCATTTGTGGCAACAGAAGGTACATCTGTGTCAACATAAGTATAAATTGCTACCCATTATTATTTTATAATCAATTGTAAACTCTCAACCTTTTTTTATTTACCTTGTAGATGAAATGATACAAGAAGCTTCAGCCATGACAACAACTCAATCTTTTATTGGTGTTGCTTCCTCTTCTAACATCAAATGTTATTTTTGTCTATGCGAAGATTGTGAGCAGCAACATGATTATTTTATTAGTCGTGTTAAATAACTCACTGATATTTTTAAGAAAATGACTTATAATATTGATGTCCATACATCCAAGAAGATTTCGCAACCTTTGAAGTGTAGGAGGTTGAAAAAATCTATTTTCCAATCACTATCTATAATTAGTGAAAGAAAAAAATCAATGACTACTGCTCCAGTATCACACTCAAATCCAAAAGGCAAGGAGAAGGAGAAGGAGAAGGAGAAGGAGAAGGAGAAGGAGAAGGAAAAGGAGAAAGAGCAAGAGAAGGAGAAGGAGAAAGAGCAAGAGAAGGAGAAGGAGAAAGAGAAAAAGAAAGAGAAGAAAGTCAAAGTCGTTAGTTGTGATGTGAAGCAACAATATCCATTTGAAGATTTTAACATTGACGGCGAGGGTCCAACTGAACTAATGTCATCCTTCTCGCAATGGATAAACGAGGGTCTTTACAAACATCATGCAAAAAAGTAAAGTTGTTCAACTCTTATTAGTATTTCTTCTTGTTGTCCACTAAATATTTATTTATAATAATTACAAATTGCAGAAGAGACAAGGACGATCACTACTTAGCCAATTGCTCGGATCTTGAGTTCAAACAACTTGATTTTGTATTTGCATTTCAAAAGAAGAAGGACTGGTTCTATGTAATGTCTCAACCCAATAAGTGCTGGACTGATGAGGTAAATTCATCCCCACTTTTATCTTTTGATTAAGACATGAATACATACAAATAAATTGATACAGAAAAACACTTGTTGATGCATTTGTGCAGTATGTGGATGTCATTTTATACTATTTGCGGAAGAAGTCAAAGCAACAGAGTCATTCTAAATATCGATATACCACTACTAATTGTTTTTTCAAAACATACATTGACAATGCCAGTGTTGTTCTTGAATATGAGAATAAAATCATTAGCACTATCAAAGGGTTTGGTATACCTGTTGGACTACCTTGGCACCTCACAGATGAGGTTTATGTCCTTGTAAATTGTAATGGGGAGTTTCATTGGGTCTTGGCAGTCGTTGTATTGAAGGAACGACACATAAAGGTGTATGATTCGATGTCCTCATCTAGGACTAACAGAAAATTGTGCGTCGAGATTCAAAAGTTGTCTACAAAGTTGCCAAAGTACCTTGAATCCAGCGGATTTTATGAGCAAAAAGACCGAACCAACTGGTCAGTTGTTGAATCTTACCAGGGCAAGAACAAATCTCACCTATTCGAAGTCATACATGTTACTGGAATTGTCCAACAAGCAAGCAATAGTCTGTAAGTAGTATCACATTACTTTTTTAGTCTTACCACTATCGAAATGTGATGTTAACATTAGGTTTATTATATTTTCTAATTGATGATATACCATATAGTGATTGTGGAGTTTTTGTTGCTGCATACGCTGAGTTTTTGAGTGATGGACTACAAATACCATCTGATGGAATTATTTCTCAATCCCTTCGCTTGAGATATGCTTCACTCCTATGTAATTATGGGATTTTAAAGGCTCGAAGTGGCTATGTTAGTAACAATAAAGACCCATAGAGGCCTAGACCTAAAAAACCAAAGTTCATAGATGAAAATGTTGTGGTTACCACCATTGATTAGATTGATGGTTATGTATACCATTTTGAATTACCTTTTTGTTGATAAGTTGTATAAAACAATTGGTGAAGTGTTAATTTTTGCTGATAATATTAATATTAATGATTATTATTTTTTTTTTATTTTGTTGGAACAAATGTCAATTATGATGGAAAGAAAGAAATATGGTGTCTATGGCAACATATATACCTCTGTTGTAAAAAATACCACAAAATTATTTGCATGTTCCCTAACAGAAAGGATACATGTGACAACATATGTCACAGAAAGAAGATATGTGATAACATATGTCATAGAAAGGAGATATGTGGCAATATTATATTGTCATCAATTATTCACTTTTGCTGATAATATTAATATTAATGATTATTAATATTATTTTTATTTTGTTGGAACAAATGTCAATTATGATGGAAAGGAAGAAATATGGTGTCTGTGGCAACATATATAACCTATGTTGTTAAAAACACCACAAAATTATCTGCATGTGCCCCAACAGAAAGGGTATATGTGGCAACATATGTCACACTTTGAATTGTCAAAATTCAAAAAAAAAAAATCGAAAAGGTTTAAAACAATCGTCCTTTCATTTTTCCCTCTCTCCTCTCCTATATAAAAAGTCATTCCATATTCCAAATTTAATTTATTTTTACTAATTTCCGTTTTCTTGTCTCTTCTTTCCTTCCTTTCTCTTGTTCCATTATTCCTTCATAGATCAAGGTTGTTGTTGCGATATTTTCTACAACATCAGTGGTAATCTATTGCGATCCTCTTCTACAACAAGGCGTCGTTGCCCTCATCATTTCTAGTTTATCGTTGATATTTTGTCAGATAAAATTTAAGTAGGATTTTGAGAAATACTTACTGGTATTAAATCAAGACATTTTTAGTTGTTTTATCACTTATTTCTTTGTAGGATTGTTGGATAGTTATTCCTTTTGAAATATTATCTGATTTCAAAAACCTTAATTTGTAGTTCGTTGGTTAGGGTTTAGGGAGGGTTTTGTGGTTTGTTGGTTGGTTCATGTGTGGTATTGAATCGTATTTGTTGTTTGTGTTGTTGTGTTTGGTTGTTGTTATTTTTGTTAAGAAATATTTGATTTTTGTGGTTGCAGATACAAATATAATGGCTCCTGTCAAAAGAAAAATTGTATT
>JAJOOE010019515.1:0-20728 GCA_036250405.1 Solanum raphanifolium | reverse complement strand
AAATGTTTTCTTGGTAAAGAAAGTTTTAAATTCCTTATGGTTTTAGTGTCTATGCGATGAATGAATGCTAAGAGGCTTGTATTAGACCTCTTCGAGGTCGAGTACGCCGGTTACGACTAGGGGGTGCTCCCGGGTCGTGACAGCAGTTTACCTCCAAATTTTGGAGGAAGTTATATGATAAATTGGGCACACAACTCACTTTTAGTACAACTTTCCATCCACAGACGGACAGGCAATCAGAGAGGACTATTCAAGTGTTAGAAGACATGTTATCACTCCAGCATAGATATGACACCGTTTAAGGCACTTTATGAGAGGGGATGTAGATCACCCATAGGATGGTTCGGGGTTGGAGATGTGAAACCTCTGGGGTTGATTTAGTGAAGGATGCTCAAGATAAGGTGAGGAGTATTCAAGCTAAACTTTTAGCAGCACAGAGTAGACAGAAGAAGTATGCAGACCATAAGGTAAGACACATGGCATTTCAGACTGGTGAGAATGTTCTTCTTAAGGTATAACCCATGAAAGGGGTGATGAGATTTGGCAAGAAGGGCAAGCTAAGTCTGCGATACATTGGTCCCTTTGAGGTTCTGGAATGTGTAGGGCCAGTGGCTTATATATTGGCTTTACCTCCTAACATATTGGGAGTCCATCCGGTATTTCATGTATCCATGTTGAAGAGATATCATGGTGATGGGGATTACATCATAAAATGGGACTCAGTGGTGTTAGACAAGAACCTTTAGTATGAGGAGGAACCGGTTGCAATTCTTGATCGTGATGTTCGGAAGCTGAGGACCAAGGAGATTAAGCCCGTGAAAGTTCAATAGAAGCATCGTCCAGTTGAGGAAGCTACTTGGGAACCCAGAAGGCCATGCGAGACAAGTATCCCCAATTGTTCGTCGATTCAGGTACTACTACATTCCTACTTAAGCCTATTTTTGCTAAGTTTGTCACTCGGGGATGAGTGATGGGTAAATTGGTATCTATTGTAACGACTGGTTCCCATCGTTATAGAAAAGCCAACGAGGAAAATTTTGGGCCGAAAAACTTTCATAGTAACTTAGAATTTCCCAACCTAGTCCAGATTTGGGTGAAATCGAAGTCAGTGAGGTCTAGGGAAATCTGGTAACAATTGGGTGATCTAATTATGAATTTGATCGCATGAGTAGATAGCTAAGATGTTAACGAACCTGTACGACTTTACGGAATTGAATTCGAGTGAGTAGAACTCTCAAAACTGATCTTAGCGTGAACGGATAGTTTCTAAGTGTCATTGTTGAAGGTGTGTTGTGAAATGGAGGTATTAGAATTCTGAAATTTGCTCATTGGTTCTGTGCAAGCCGCTAAGGCAGGATTTTCCCACCAGGGCGGGGACATTGTGGCGGGGTAAGGACTGTTGTGGCAGGACAGACGCGACTTAAGTTAGAAATAAACCCCAAAAATGTTTTATTCTGCACTTTTTGACTTTGAGAGCTATGAGACAACCCCAGGTGTTGTCTTGACAGTGTTCCACCATTCTTGAGGCTAAAGGTAAGGTTTTCACTCCCCGAATCCATTTTTTTATTCGTAGAACGTAAACTAGTGGGTAATTATCGATGGGGAGGGTTTTGATCTGGAAATTATGGTGGGAAAAGCCCTAATCTAGGTATGAGGATCATGGGTTTGATCTAGGGTTGATAGTGTTGACTTTATTCCGGGTAATTAAGTCTTGTTTATTAATCCTAGCATTATATTGATTGTTTTTAGACCAAGAACAAGCGGAAAGGATCTGGAAAGGGAAGAATCAAGTTTCTTAGGGGATTCAAGCTTTGTTTGATGTATGTGATGGTTGTGATTTCATGTTGTGTGATATATGTTTGTTCTTACTTCATTATAATACATGTATGTGTGTGAATGTTGCATTATTGATCACACTAATTGTAAATGAGGATAGATGAATGATGAATATCATGAATCATGACTTGATTGTATGATTTTGAGAATATACTTATGATTATGATTGTGGCTTGTTGAATGGATCGGATATTGCGTTCCGACACACTAACTAGGATCGGTTGCCACGTTCCGGCATAAACATTGGATCGGGTACCACATACCGGTACGCTAACAGTTTGGGTTTGGGTTCCATGAGAGGACCATTGACTTGACATAATTGTATTGAGAATTGTGAAATTACACGTTGTTCGTAAATGATATTGATATTGTATATGTTCGGTGTATGCATGTGATTATTGTGTTGTAATGGCTTATATATGTTGCATTTAGTGGGATAGTCGTGTGATCCTACCAGTACACTATGGTTGTGTACTGATACTGCACTAGCTCTTTCTTTGTTGAGTACATAGCATCTACAAGCGGCTATTGGCAGACCTCGTTTAGATGATCAGGGTGAGCCAGTTCTTCCGGGCTGCCATGAGTTCTCTTTCCTTTTATGTCCACATTCCGGACTTAGACTTTCTAGTTAGTTATTCGTATGTTAGTATGGGGTTGTAACCCTTCTTGTTTAGACTTATGGCTGAACTTTAGATGTTTTGGTACATTGACTTTCAGGTTCTAGGTGTATTTTTCCGCATTTGTTTGTTAGACTTTTGGGAGTTTATGGGAACTTTATTTCTTTTCTTAGCATTTAAACTTGCTTCCGTAACTTTAAATGCCTTAGTTTGAGTTAGTTGCATGGTTTTATGGTTAGTTGAGTTGTAGTAATGGTTCTCCCACCGGAGGGTTAGTGTGGGTGCCAATCACGATGGTCTGGGTCGTGACATACAACCGCTGAAATTTCTCCAACAGGTGCTGAAATTACACCAACAACTGGTGGAAATTTTCCAGCAGCTTTGGAAGAAACTGATTCAGCAGCTCACTCACTTCGGTGTACTAAAAAAAGGCTTGCATGGATGTTAGACTATGAGGTAAATGATGATTCAATTTCATTTTGCATTGTTTGCGGACTGCGGCCCTACAATTTTTTAGAGTGATGTTAGAGAAGAAAAAGGGAGAAAGGCGATGGATGCTGAAATTGAAGCTATTGAAAGGAACAATACTTGGGAGCTTATTGATCTTCCTGAGAAGCAGAAAACCATTGGCGTCAAGTGGGTCTACAAGACGAAACTGAAGGAAAATGGTGAAATCGACAAATATAAGGCGCGATTGGTGGCTAAGGGATACAAGTAGGAGTACGGTGTGGAGTACACTAAAATTTATGCTCCAGTTGCAAGGCATGACACCATCAGAATGGTAATTGCATTGGCGGCGCAAAATTCATGACCTATCTTCCAGTTGGATGTCAAATCAGCTTTTCTACATGGATATTTGGAGGAAGAGGTATTTATCGAACAACCTCATGGTTATGCTAAGGTTGGAAATGAGCATAAAGTTTATCGCTTAAAGAAGGCCCTTTACGGATTAAAACAATCCCCCCGAGCTTGGTATAGTCGCATTGAGGCTTATTTTCTGAAAATGGGTTTTCAAAAGTGTCCATATGAACATACACTTTTTGTGAAGGTTGGGGATGACGCGAAAATGCTTATTGTATGCTTATATGTTGATGATCTTATATATACTGGGAACGATAGTGCCATGTTTGGTGAATTCAAGAAGTCTATGATGGATGAGTTCGAGATGTCTGATCTTGGTAATATGCATTACTTTCTTGGATTATAAGTGGTGCAAACTGATGATGGGATATTTATTTTCCAAAAAAAGTATGTGCGAGAAATTTTAGACAGGTTCAAGATGCTGAACTGCAATCCCACCAACACACCAGTTGAGTTTGGCTTAAAACTAAACAAATTTGGGAGAGGAACGAAGGTGGATAGCATGTTTTACAAACAAATTGTGGGAAGTTTAATGTACCTAACTTCCACAAGAACCGACATTATGTATGCAGTAAGTCTTGTAAGTAGATATATGGAGAGTCCAGCGGAGATGCATTTGTTAGCTGCGAAGAGAATTCTTCGCTACTTACAAGGAACAAAAGATTTTGGCATTTTCTACCCGAAAGGAGAAAAGTCAGATTTGATTGGCTTTACGGACAATGACTATGCAGGAGATCAAGACGACAAAAAGATCACTTTCGATTATGTTTTTATGCAAGCCATAGGGGTTGTTTCGTGGTCTTGCAGGAAGCAAAAAGTTGTCACTTTATCGAGTATTGAAGTGGAATTTGTTGCTTCTACAGCTTGTGCTTGTCAAGCTGTTTGGTTAAGAAGAATTTTTGAAGAACTACAATTCAAACAAGAAAGAGCAACTACAATTTTCTGCGACAACAACTCTACCATCAAGCTATCAAAAAATCATGTGCTACATGGAAGAAGCAAGCACGTTGACGTGAAGTATTATTTTCTGTCAGATCTCAACAACGAAGGAACAATAGAGTTGGAATATTGCCGAAGTGAAGACCAACTGGCAGATATCTTTACCAAACCTCTCAAGTTGTTTCCTTTCCAAAATTTGAGGAGGTTGATTGGAATTGGCACTATGGAAGAGTTCAAGAAGTTGAAGTTAAACTGAAGCATGAGAGGTTTCAGTTTAAGGGAGGGCGTTAGTTTTTAAAAGAGTCCCGTTAGTAAAATAAGAGTTGTTAGTAAATAAAATTTCTATCTGATAGGTTTGTCCTAGTCTTTAGGAAGTAGTTTTATACGTGGGTTGTTATCTAGTTTTTAGGAGAAAACTTTGTAGGGTAATTCCTAATTTTTAGTCTAAGCCTGCTGTTTCTTTTTTAGCTATTTATAAAGACTGCAGTAGCAGCATTGAAAAGTATCGGTCAAGGAAATTTATTTCCACATTTACTGCCTCTCTTTCTCTATTCTATTTTTGCTTTTTGAATCTGTTTTACTATCACCAATAAAAAAATTAAAAGGGAGATCTTATTTTATTTAATGTTTTTGCTTATATATTTTACTTTCATAAATTATTAAAATACATGATAGTTAATTATAATTTGATAATTAATTTTTTTTCAATTAGTGATATAATATTTTTTGTAATAATTCTAAGACACCAATTGACATATATAAATTATTGTGATTTGCATAACCCCACAAACGCTTATATCTTAAGTGAATTCGTATGGATTATAGTTTGGAAAACTTTTTCAATTGAGTCAATTGTTGCACAAATCATCAAAATTATTCTAGTAGTAGAAATATTTAAAAATAGAATTAAAACTTCATTTAATTGAATATACCAATTAGAGTATCATGTTTACTTGTATAATATTTTGTATTACTTTTAATTACAAAAATAGGTTTAAATCATCAATATTGTCGTTTGTATTACACTTTCAAAAAATGTTTAAAGTTAAGACAATGTCTTTTTAAAATTTAATTATTTGATAATTTAATTAGTTTGACCTTGAAATGTCTAAGAAGACACCTCAAAAAATTGAAGACAATTTTAGAAAGCTAATATTAAAACATGGTTGATTCAAATTGAAGTGAATTAGACAAATTAAGAAGTGAAACTTAATTGGGAATTTAATTGTCTATAACTTTTAATTATAATTACATCAATCGTGCTTTAAGAAAATAACAAAACTTTGAGAATATGTGGTACTCTAGCTACAATATATAGTATAATTTTTTTTAACTGCCTCTGATGATCATTGATATGAAAGAGTTACATTTTGAAGTTTGGCATACAAAACTTAATACAAGATCTTGGGGTAGAAATAGAGTTAGATAAACTCTACAAGTTAACACAAAAAAAAGGGGGAGTCTAAGCTAGCTATTACTCTACTAACTTGACTCCTTGACAAAGAGTATTCAGGGGGGTTCGTAAAAAAAATTAGAAGGTTTAACCTACTGCATTCTGAAGGAAGGGAGCTCCCATCTATCTGTGTTAATTAATCCCCTAACTTCCCTCGGGAGATCAGAGAAAGAGTTGAAATCATGTGTTGCATCAACTCTATAACTCATGGATGCTAATATATCAGTAGGTTTTTGGCTTCCCTGAAGCAATGACTGATGATAAATCCATGAGATTCAACTATTTGTTGTGCTTCTTGAATTGATTTATCCAATCTCCAAGGCATTTTCCATTCTCCATTTATGCATTTAACTAAGAGTAGGGAATCCATTTCTCCCCAAATCCTATCGTAACCTCTACTAAAACACCATTTAAGACCATAGAGTAGTGCACAGGCTTCATCCATGTTGCTAGTACCTTGGCCTAGACCTAAAGAGTAAGCAAACATCATGTTGCCTTGGTTGCCTCTGATTATCCCTCTTCCACCACAGCTTTCTTGAACGCGACTTCCATCACTGTTGAGCTTACTAAAATTTCTAGGTGGTTTGAGTCATTTGACTTTGATGGAAGTTCTTTGATTAATGTCTGCTTCAAAGATTTGACAGAGGCTATTCCATCTTTCCCCTATTCAGTCTACATTGATAGCACAACTCAGATTTGATTTGACTCATTACATCTCCTAAAATTGGAGAATGGAGACTATGACATATGCTTTAATTTCTTGATTTAACTTCTATCATATAGAGTACATGCATTTTTTGCATTTTTTTAATATTGTTAGGCATATGAATGTAGTTTTAATAATTATTTTCCATGTTGTGTAGGCGCCGAAAATATGTCTAAACTACGGTGACAAAGGATTCTCGAATGCCTTTATTCATTGTATTAGTTGTCTTGAAGTTGTTGTACATCGGTATGCTTAGATTGTTACTATTGTTATTGTTGTATATCGGTATGCTTAGATTGTTGTTGTTATTGTTTCCTTTTCATACCTACTTTGAGTTTCTATACTTGAGCTGAGGGTCCTCTGAAAATAGCCTCTCTACCTCCATGAGGTAGGAGAATGGATATAATTCAATAAAGTGAGTGTTGCTCTTCTCGCTTAAAGAAATATGAACTTTGTTTCTTTTTCTGCTTATCACCAAATCCAAATGAAAGGCCACCTTTAAAACAAAGTATGGCTTTTATATAAATGATTTTTGATTGCTTATTTGTTGTAAATGTCCCTTCATATGTTTAAGAATCGTGTATTGAGAGTTTTTTTTTTTTGGCAAGTTTGAAATACTTAAGAAAGGGAAATTTTATGCAAACTTTAATAAATGTGATTTTTAGGGTTGTTTTCTTGGGGTTTGTAGTAAGATGGAAGGGCATAGAAGTGGATGAGACCAAAGTAAAGGCTATAAGGGATTTACCAACTCTTAAGAGTGTTGAGAGGTTTGGAGCTTCAATGGGTTAGGAAGCTTTTATAGGAGGTTTTGAAGAGGATAGAGTATAGCAGTTGCCCCCTAATCTGATATGATTAAAAAGGATAATGGTTTTGTGGCGGGTTAAAGTAAGATAAGTCTTATAAGAAGTTGAAATATAAGCTAAATTAGTTCGCCTCATTTATTGCAACTTGCAAATTATGACAAGACCTTTTAGGTTGAGTTTCATGCATCGGGGAAAGCTATTTGAGTCGTTCTCATGCAAGATAAATAATGACATGAAACTCAAGGTAGGTTGAATCAAAGGCATGCTACTGGGTAGAATTTCATACAAGGAAACGATATTGTGGTTATCCATATGCTTTTTAGGAAATATTCCTTAATCAAAATTTTGAGTCCTAAGTTGGAAGGTATAAAGGATTTATATGCTAGTGATATTGAGTCTCGTAAAAACTATAGTGCTTGTTAGTCTAACGTTCCATGAAAGAGTTGTCTGCTATAGGCCCATGATGGTGGAATGATGGAACATTTTGGGGTTTATAAGACACTTAGACATTTTAGCGGAAAAAATTATTGGGCACACATGAGATGGAATGTAGAAAGGATGCATAGCCAATGTCAAAAACACAAGCAAACTATGTCTAAAATGTTGCCTCAAGGTTTATAACACCTTTACTCTATTCTGAATAGACCTTGGTTGGATATTTCTATTGACTTTGTTGTTTATTTCAAGGCATATGATAAAATTGAAACGATAAATGGCTATCAGTAGATCGTTTGTAACTTTCTAAGTCCGATTATGCCGGTTTTGACTCTGATGGAGGTAATTTGGTATCTTAGGCTAACTGTGGACTTTATTACTCAAAACTTGTGTAGTAGTCTCTCTATTTCAATTTCTATCTTAATAATCAATTGATATGTGTCGAGTTCTTTCGCCTCCTTTTTGTAATTTAGGTTAACCTTACATGGTTTAATAATCTTGTGTGTTTTAAATCTCTTCAGCTACTGCCTTGACAAAGTCACCTTCACTGAATATGTCCCTTGGGTATGCGACGAATGCAACGAGAATGAAATCACTAGAACAACGAATTCTGATGCTGTCCCACCTGTAACTGATTTGGTAGAGCATAGTCATGTTGTTGATGATCCTATTTGGAGGTGAGTACATATCTCACAGATTATTCAGAATTTATTGTTGTATACATTGTGAATAAAAATATTTGTTCGGGGTTGCTATAACATTTGGAACAACAAGTATACGCTTGACGGAGTTGTTACTCACCTCTCCCACAAAGCAAGTCAAAGTGTTTCTGAACAAGCAAAGTTACTTCAACTTCATCTTCACTTTGAAATGGTTTCAAGACGATTTATGGCCTAAGTATTTCAACACACCAGAGGCTACTGTCGATGACATTGAGTTGTTTTTCTTCCCCTCGGAGGCAAGGTAAGTACTTTATATGTTCACCATTTTATGCTTAGTGCTATTCATCAAATTCGTTTTGTTTTCATTTTCATTTTCTCCGTACAGACACCAGGATAAATTTGATAGTATGGTTCAAGATATGATTGGTGGAGAACATGCTCTCCGAGCATTAACACCATATGGGGAGCTATTGGTTTTCACATCCACAGAACTGCCCCTGCGTCACTGGAGTAAGTTTTTAGTTTTTACTTATTTTGTGCTTTCATTAACTGTTATTAGTCCATGTTCATTGTTAACTTATTTGAGAAACTGGTTGACAGGATACCAACAAAAATGCTACTTATGGGGCATTTTCAGAGCGACACAGGGTTCTAGTAGCCGTCTACTGGTACCAAACAGGAATCGAACTCCTGACAATATTTTGGCTGCCAGAGATGCTGTGAACGATAGGTCCCTTACTGAGGACGATGCACAAGTTATGACGAACGAGTTGGGAAGAGGCAAGAGGATCAGAAAAACAATTGCTAGGTTGGATGACTATATATGATTGTAGTTGGGATTAAAGTTGGGTTGTAATAGAGTCAGCCAAAAGGACAGGGGAATCAATATCAGTTTCTTTATCTACCATTTGACTGAAATTAAACTTTGCAATGGACAAAAGTTTCGTATTATTCACTATGTTTCGGATCTTAGTATTGCTGGCTCTCGAGGATTTCTCGATTTTCAACAAATGTAAACAGTTTTTTTTTTCATCAATGATGTTATGTGAAATGTTACCATATGTAATATGTCATCTGTTTAGCTATAAAAGGTAGTTTTGGTATTAGGTAGCGGACAGTACATTCACATTTTACAGTATGGTATTCTGATTATTGTTAATGACTCATACAGTTAACTGTCGATTAATTAAGAAGTGTTTGAACTGGCTACTTAATTTGAAAAGTGCTTTTGTCATTATTAGAGCAACCATTTGTGTTTGATCAAGATTTCAAAAGTGTTTCTACGTGTTTTCAATAGTAGCAACAATAAATAGTCATAACAAACGATCGCATAAAGTTCAAATCAAAGCGAAAACCTTCCCTAGATTTTGCTGAGTAAATCAAAGTCACAAGACGACGACGACAACAACATAGTAATTATACTTGATTTTGATCACACAAGTGGAATTTGGAGAGGGTAAGACGGCAACAACAACATAATACTTAATTTAAAACAAATTGTTAAATTAATTGACGATATGCATATCATTCGGTACTACTAATTTTAATTTGCACATTTGGTTTAATTTTAGGGATAAGACACAAATACTCCCTAGACTATGACTGAAATCTCAAAGACACACCTTAACTAAAGATACGTCCTATTACCCCCTCGAACTCATTTCTTTTGTAATTTTGTACACCTTTTGACTTGCGTGGCACATTTCGTTACTCCACACAGTTGAGGCGCGTGGGAGATATTTGGATGTCACGTAAGCCAAAAAGGTGTACAAAATTATTTTAAAAAAAATGTGTTCAGGGGTAATAGGACCTTAGTTTAGTTAAGATGTGTCTCTGGGATTTCGGTCATAGTCTAGGGGGTACTTGCACCTTATCCCTTAATTTTATAAAAAAAATTCAATGCAAAAAAAAAAAGGAATTTCTAACGTGGCATACTTGAAAATTTTGAAAGATTAAAGGATGAAAAAAATAGTAATTAATTCAAAGTTAAATATGTTCAATCATGTATCACAGTAAGATTAATATTTAGCAATAATTTAGGGACTAGTAGTGTTATTTATGAGTTAAAAAGGTTAAAAACACACCTATAGTACTATTTTAGTTTTTTTTTTAATTTCATATATGAACTATTAATCGTGTAAGTTTCTTAACTAAACTATCACAAAATGTTTATCAAAACACATATTAACTATCAATTGTTTATTTTTTCTACCTCGACAATGATAATATTTCATATAGAAAAAATGAACAACTAATAATTCATATGTATTTCGATAAACATCTAATGTTAGTTTACGTATACACACATGATAGCTCGAGTATTGAGACCTTTTGGACGTGTTTTTACCATTCACTTTATTATTATCTCAATATATATATATATATATTGTTAGGTCACTTTAATTAAGAAGGCATTGCATCGATAAAGGGGGTAGTTTTTCGAAAAATTGATACAGATAGTTGCTAACCAAAATAAATACAATACTCTATCAGTCTAAAAATAAGTGTTATTCTAGGAAAAATTATGTTTATTAATAAATACATGTATAATTTACTAAATTAGTTTATTTAATAATATTTTGAATTTTTACGATGGTACTTATTTTGGACAAAATAACTTCTTCTTTGTTGGTGAAATAACACTTATTTTGAGATGGAAATAGTAATTGATATTTTATTTGCATATTTAAATAGGTAATTATTTTGAGGGATCAAATTAGGGTTGAATATAAAAAATTGAAAATTTAATTACCAAATTGAATTGAAATTTTTGATAATTTAGTATGGTATTCGAGAGTAAAATTTTAGAACTACGGTATTCTTGAGTAAAATTTTAGAATTATAATATTGGGTTTGGGTTTGGTATGAGACATTAATACCAAATGGTATTCGATATTTCCCAAATATCAAATTATTTACTTAATGAAAGTCATATATCAACATATCCATTACTAATTAGTTTAAGTCCAAAGAGAGTTAAAGAATAAGCATAAACAATCTAAACACACGTCTTTTAGTTGTATCAATTTGTTTTTTTTTATGTTTTCTTACTTGTTGATTTTCTATTATATTGCGTCTCCGCATTAAAAAAAATAGAAATGATAGGAGAAGTAGTATTAACTTTGTAATACAATCGGCTATGACTTCAATACGGTATTAGTGAATACCATATCAAATCGAAGTTAATTTACCGTTTATTCAATTACCGAACCAAAATCTAAAAAATTGTTATTTGATACTCTCTTTGTTCCATTTTATGTGAGGTCGTTTAATTCGACACGGAGTCTAAGAAAGAAGGAAATAAATACTTTTAAAACTTGTGATCTAAAATGAATAATAGAAATTTGGGAAATCCGAACATAATAGCGAATATATTTATGTCAGAGGAGTATCTATATTTAACTACCAATTACCAAACTCGAAATTTGAGAAACCCGATCTCCCACCTCTAGATCAAATATACATTAAAAACCCTATGAAACTATTGTCCAAATTTGTCTTAATTCACCCTTTTGTCACCCTGCTTCCAATGCCACTTTTAGGGGTTTAGCAGAAGAACGATGAAATTGATTTTTCATTCCAAAAAATTGTTACCATATTCTAATATACATTAATATATACAGCTGCGAGGTGCATAATGTTCTGATTTTTTCTCAATTCTCATGCAGTTGTTTCTGGGTCCTCACATTTTTTGTTTCCGCCATGGTATGTTCATATATGTTTTCTCATTCCTCCTGTTCGCCTTAGTATTAATTCTCATTGATTTTTTTTTTTAATTTATCACAAGTTATAATTTTCTCTGTTGACTGTCATTGTGATTTTTCAATGTAGTAGTATTTCTTATTTTAGAAATGTGTTGTTCGAGTTAGCTTGTGTACACCTGGAAACAAAAGATACTGTTTGATGTTGTATGTATGGTGTAATTTTCTTTGATGAAGGGGATTTGGATTGCGGTGCCCGTACCTGCTATCTCTACCACCAACACAAGTTTTGAGTAACTATCTCCTTCAAGGCTTGGGCAAATGAGAAGAAATCACGTGGTGTTTTTGTATCCCTTTGGGGTTTGAACATTAGACTCATTGTTCTCAATCCCAATATGGTGGATATATCTTTTACTTGTTTTAGAACCATGGTGTTCGGAAATAACCTTTCTACCTTTAAAGGGTGGGGGCACCGCCCTTCCTAGACTCCACTTGTGGGATTACTAAGATTTATTTCACAAGTTCTTGCTACCAATGGCGTAGCGAGGATTTTCAAGATTCAAAGTATAGTGAAATAGTCATAGGAAGAAGTCCTATGGAGATTTTATCCTTTGGGGTGACCCAGTGGTTTGGGCTTGGGACTTCCACGTTGGAGGTCTCATGTTCAAAACCCCTTGCCAGCGAAAGCAAGGGGTTTGCCTTCTGGGTCGAGCTCGTCGCATCAGGTTACCTTTCCTGTGTGGTTTGCAAGTTATCGCATAGGAGCGAGGGTTTTACCACATGCGCACCCAAAGGGTAACGACTGCAAGTTTTCCCTTGTCATAAAAAAAAATTCCTATGGAAATTTAATATTTAGTATATACACAAAAAGATATTTTAATCTATCAGATTTACTTTGCTTGTTATAGTTTGTGGATTGTGAAATTGTTTGGGAAAAATAAGAAATTTCATGTGTAGATGAGGTATTATTGTGTATGTATTCTTTTACTTAAACAGCATTAACCTGTTTATAATTGCATAAAATCCAACATAACACAAACTTTGCATTATTTGTATATTGTTTTGCATATGGCTGCATTTTTAATTATTATTTCGCCATGTTGTGCAGGTGATAATATGTCTACAGTGTGGTGACAAAGGATTCTCTAACGCATTTGTTTTTTGTGTAAAATGTCTTGAAGTTGCTGTACATCGGTAAGTTAGATTGTTACCAAATGTCATTTTTAAAGTTCAGTCATTTTACCGTCTCTTATTAGCTTTTGTTTTTCATTTTTGCTCTTGATTTCTGCCCTGCTATTTTGCATGAATGTGCAAAGAATTGCCTTATTACTAGCAGGAACATGTATATTAGTTGATGATGGAACTAAGATGAGTTCCTGTGTGATCATCAGAACATGTTCTTGGTATTTATCAACTGTAATCATGAAAGAAAATATTTAAGACCGTTCTGTAAATCCTGTTTTGGTTTGGACTAGCGATATGCGTATAGTTCTACTCTTCCGACAAAGGTTAAGTCAAGATGAACATTTCAGTAGGCAGATGTTTTTTTGGAATCATATCGTCTATAGCAATGTTTTTGACAGCGAGAAGTGCAAAAAAGGGACAAGGAAAAGAAAAGCTTAAGCAATGTTTCAGCAGGCAGAAGTTTAATCCTGACTTCACTGATGAGATTGGCTTTTTCATCTTTTGCCACAAAAAGAAAAGCTAAATCTGATAAAACTGGCACCCAAGGGCGTGGCATAGTGGTCAATGAAGTGGTTGAGAGTCATGAGGTCTTAAGTTCAAATCCCAACGGAGACAAAAAATACTAGGTGATTCTTCCCATATGTCCTAGCTTTGGTGGACTGAGTTACCTAGTACATGTTGCTGGGAGGTGGCAAATGTGCCATGGAATTAGTCGAGGTGCCCAAAAGCTAGCCTGGACACCACGGCCATAAAAAAAATCTGATATAACTGTTTGCACCAGAAACAAAAAAGGCTAATGCAATTCAATATGATCTTCTGTACTGCATTGCTGCTGTCTAAGGAAAAAACCTTCGGGAGAACCATTGATAAGGATTGAGAATTTTGAGTGTTGAAATACAGTATCTTATCTAGTTAATCCATTTTCCTCCAAAACTCATGCATGAGAGCAACTTCAGCAAGGATTCCCAATTGACATGATTATAGGCCATTCCAATGTCTAGCTTCTGGAATCACCTTCTCCATTGGCAATTAGGACATCCATTATTTTGGCATTCTTCAATGAAAGCCATATGTTGAACATCCACCAGCTTACGAATGACCCTTTCAACCTCTCTGTTAGAACCTTTGGTAGTAGCTTGTACATACTTCCTATAAGGCTTATAGGTTTAAGTTCTCTTAAATCCTTGGCTCCTGTCTTCTTAGGAATCAAAGCTATGTAAGTTGTGTTGAATTTTTTCTCAAAAACTCCATGAGAATGGAAATTCTTGAAAGTTTTTATGTTGTCCTGCTTCAGTACTTCCCAACATTTGATGAAAAAACTCATTGTGTAGCCATCTAGACATGTATACTCCTCTTGCTCAACAAAATCCCTTTGTAGAGCTTCTTTTTCAACTTCAGTGATGACTGGGCAAATGATAAAATTGCATGATGGTCTCCGGTCCCGAGTCTCAGAGTAAAGCTTCCTATAAAAATCAAATATTCCCCCCTTAATTCCTACTGGATCTCCCACTTGTTCATCTTGAATTACTAGTTGGCCTATATTACTATTTCTCTTATGATCATTTGCCACTTTACGAAAGAAGTTGGTATTCTTGTCCCCTCCTTGAGCCCATAAGGCTCTGGGTCTTTGTCTCCGTGAAATTTCTTCATTTTTGATGTATTCTCCATGTTCCATCAGAAGAGCCTTCAGTAGTGATTCTGCTTCTGTCGGAATTTTGTTCTCCTGTACAACATCCAGATTAGCCAGTTGACTCAGAACCTTCTATAAAATCAGAATATTCCTCCATAGCTGGAGTTCTTCTCTTGCAATTTCATTGTTCGGAAGGAAACTTTGTCACATTAAAATCTCCACAAACGGCCCATGGCCCTTCCAACAGTCCCGTAACAACTCCTGTTTCCTCCCACTCATTTTCCCTTTCCAGATAACAATTTGAGGCATATACTCCCGTTACGTGGCACTCAAAAGTCTTGAAGAAGTGCGACAGACTTGCAAGTAAGAGTATATAATCCAATTTCCAAAGTCTCCCCTCTCCATGCTATATCATCCCACAACATCAGAATTCTCCCTCTAGTGCCACTTGCTTCTAGGCAGGAAAATTTCACCCATCTCCCTCCCTGTAACCCTTTGACAATCTCTTCGGCATCCCCCTCCAACTTAGACTCCTGAAGACAATGATATCAGCCTTTCAGTTGTACATAAGGCTCTTCAGAATTCTTATTTTAACCCTATTGTTTAATCCCCTTACATTCCATGTCACCAATTTGAGTTTCATTGTAAAAGGTTGCCATCTTTTCCCCGAACTCTCCTCCCATCACTTTTGATCTTAACATCAAAGAGGTGAGCCCCTTGAGTTCATGTGTCCCTTTGTTTCTAGGCCTCTTTAAAGATGCCTCGTCTCCGGGAGCCTTGCCTGTCTGCAGCTATCTATTTGCATCAGTAGTTCCCATGCTTCTTCCTCATGCTCCTGGAAGTCGACCCTGAGAATTTTACCAAGAAGTTGAGTTTCATGGTTGTCATTAAATACTGATAATGGTTTTAGGTTAACCTTTACATGTCTTTCTTTAGTTTGTTAATATTCCATGTTTTAATCTTTTCAGCTACTGCCTTGATAAAGTTCCCAGTACATTTGATGAATTTGTCTATTGGGTCTGTGATGATTGTGAGGTGAAGGTGCCAAATGAACTCACTATCATGAATTCTGTTGGCGTCTTACCTGAAAATTGCACTAGTTCAAGACATCTTAAAGCAAGTTCTGAAGCAAAACTTGATATTCCTCCATCGATTGCTGAGGTAGATTTAACGGCGGTTCAAAATAAGTCTTCCGAGAAAGATGTTGAGAAACATCCTAGAATTGATTTGGTAGAGCATAGTCACTTAGATAAGAAGTCTAATCCTACGTCTCTGATAGATAAGAAAAACTGTATTCATGCTGTCGTGGAACAAGCACAACCTGTTCTTGATCCTATTTGGAGGTGAGGAGATATCTCACAGATTATTCACTTGGGTGAATCATTCATCAATATTGACCTGTCGTATTGTGAATGAAAATGTCCGTTTTCTTGCACTTTTTTCTGGCAGGGGTAGTTTTAACATATGGAACAAAGAGTATAAGACATTTGATGGACTTGTTGCTCACCTATCAGTCAAAGCATGCCAAAAGGTTTTTGAAGAAGCGAAGTTATTTTCACTTTTGCTTCACTTGGAAATGCTTCCGAAATCTGATATATGGCCTAAGAGTTTCAATACATTAGAGCCTAGAGATGATAACATTGCATTGTATTTCTTTCCTTCGGATGCAAGGTAATTACTTTATATTTTCACCATTTTACACATAGTTTTCGTCATATTCGCTTTGTTGACATTTTATTTTTCTCAGTACAGATACGAGCAGGATTTTGATCATTTGATTGAGGAAATGATTGGTGAAGAATTTGCTCTCCGAGCAGTTATGACAAATGCAGAGCTGTTGGTTTTCACATCCACAGAACTTCCCCTGCATAACTGGAGTAAGTTTTCACTCGATGATACACCAAAGCTTAGATCTTGATTTCATTGTTAAGTTGTTTGATGAAATTGGTTGGCAGGATTCCAACACAAACACTACTTATGGGGCGTTTTTAGAGCGAAGCAGGAATCTAGTAGCTGTCAAATGGTATCGAACAGGGTTAAATCTGTGATACTTCAAACTCCTGGGAATGTTTTGGCTGCCGGAGATCATATAAACCTTGTGAAACTCAAAACTCCGTGTGCTGAGAGTCCTATTAGCACTTTAAGCAATAACGTAAGCTTTGGGTCTGGCATTTCCTGAAGCATCTGTCCTCTTCTTTTCATGTTGAGCTTCTCAATATGAACTAGTATCTGTACCATTTGACTGACATGAAAAAATTGAGACCTCACGAATGTGTTTGTGGGCTGTTGGTGAATAACCTGGTTGAAAAAACGACAAAGCTGGTCTAATGATAAGAGCGCATCACATGATGTGACATGATGTGAGAGTTTAGACGCACATGACTGGCTAAGTGAATTAGGGATGAATCCATTATCCACCAGATTTCGGATCTTTGTGCTGCTGGTTCTCAGAGATTTCTCGGTTATTAACAAATAAAAACCGAATTTTTTCTTAAGTTGAATAACCTGATGTCCTGTGAAATGCTAACCATTTGTAACATGTCATCTGTTTAGCTGTACGTGGTAGATAAAGGGTGGTTGTTTTGGAAACCGAGTTTTGCTCCCATAGCGACTCGAACAGCTTGGAGGTGAAGGTGTATATCATCTTAGAAATTCCTCTTATCTATTTCGGATTATAGGGACGAGGTTTGATTATGTATAATTTATATGGATATTAGCACGTTTGGTCTCAATTATTAGTAAATTCTTATTTTGGTCATTATTGAGATGATGACTAATGGCATTTAATCTTTTTTTTTTGAGAATGGTAAACTTTACTTCTATATATCCACAGGTGTACTACAACAAAGTGTATTCTCCCATCACAAAATTCTCTTTACAAAATCCTAATAATTCTAATTACAACCAGTCAATTGCATTAAAAACATTTCCAGTGTTGTCTATAGCTACTTGCACCAAAAATAGTAAAGGCCTAAGCAGTCTATCTTGATCTTCTGTATGTTGCTCTTTTTGCCTTCAAAATGTCTCTGATTTCTCTCCTTCCATATGGTCCACCAGATACATGCGGGAACCATCTTCCATCTCTCCTCCTTTCTTCCTGCATTTCCATCATTGTTCCAACTTTTTAGCACTTCTTTGATTCTCCCAGGTTTCACCCACCTGATCTTCCTCTTGTGTAAGAATATCTGCCACAGTTGGTCTGTCCATTTACAATGCAAAAAGAGATGGTTGATTGTCTCTATTTGTTCTTCATATAGATAGCATATCTAGAGCATAGGTTGTGTTTCCTCTTGTTAAGGTTTTCATGAGTGAGGACTGCTTCCTTTGTCAGTAACTATGTAAAGTAGTTTACCTTATAAGGCATTTTGGTCTTCCATCCTGTCAGATCTTTGTAAGCAGACCTGACAGTGAAAATACCTTTGCTATCCACCTTCCACACCAAGCTGTCCCTTTCTTCTGTAAGGTTAAGATTTTGAGGGACTGTATTCTGAAAATCTGCTATAAAGTTCACTTCATAATCATTTAAATTCCTTCTTAGATGAAGATTCCAACCTTGTCCTGTCCATAGTTCAGCCACAGTAGCATTTTGGGCCTGGCATAAGTTGTAAAGTTCATGAAAAATTTGATTCAGAGGTCATTGCCCACACCATACATCCTTCCAGAAAGCCACCTTCTCTTAATTTCCAACCTTGCAACTTGTTCTTGTTGAAACTAGTTGCCATAGCTTCCTGATGGATCTCCATACACTACAATTATAAGGAGTTGTCACTTCCTCTGTCATCCATCTATCCTGCATGCCATATTTTGACCTGATCACTTCTTTCCATAGAGCTTCTTCTGGAGATGCAAACTTTCATAACCACTTCATCATTAGACTCTTGTTATGTCTGTCTAGCTTCCTAATGTTTAAGCCCCATCCTTTCTTGCTTTCCAGTAGCTCCTCCCATTTCACTAGATGATATTTCTTCTTGTCTTCACTTTCTTTCCATATGAAGTTTCTCCTAACAACATCCAGCCTGTCAGTAACACTGGCTGGGATAGGAAAGAGTGACATCATATATGAAGGGATAGAGTCCATTACACTGCTTACCAAAGTGAGTCTGCCACCTGTGGATATGTATTGGCTTTTTCCGGTTTGCTAATCTTTTTTCACTTCTCTCTACCACACCACTCCATATGCTCTTGGACTTGCTCTTAGCTCCTAAAGGCATTCCCAGATATGTGGTTGGGAGTTCACCCATTTTCCCCCCTAACTTTTCTGCCAGATATTCAATGTTTGGCACTGTATTAACTGGGTATATGAAACTCTTACCCCAATTTATGTGCAAATCAGAAACTGCTTTAAAGATGTTGAAAATAACTGAGAATTAACATTTGTTCCCCTGTGGCACCACAAAACACTAGAGTGTCATCTGCATATTGCAAATGTGTTACATGTTATATATCTATCTTGAAAAACTGACAGAAATTATGATACAATTAACGGTGCACCCATAAAAAGCATAAAAGTGTCATTGTGTTGTTGGTAGAAGTTAGAGGATCCACTTGTGAGATCCGGGTTCGAATCCAGTTAAAGTGTTTATTTCATTGTTTTTATTTTAAACATCTTAGAGCTCTAGTATAAATTTGCTTAACCGCGTAAGTTTCCCATAAAAAACTATATTTATTTAAAGCTTTATTCGACTTTTATATTTACCAAAATAGTCAATGTTGAAGTCTTTTAAGAAATTATAACTCATAATTGCAATTTTATCTAATATAAAATATATTTATCAGGGTAAGTCTTAATCTACTATATCATACTCTTACGACTTTGAAAAAATTACTGAAATACACGTCTTATGTTTCCCTTATTTCCAATATCCCCTTCTATTTCTAAAAACCTCTAAAATCCCTTATTTCCTTAATGTATTCGAGCTACATATTAATGTATTCGAGCCAGTATTTAATGTATCCGAGCTACATATTATGTATCCGGTTTATTTTATAATTTATCCGAGATAGTTTTTAATGTATCCGAGCTACATATTATGTATATGTATCCGGTTTATGTTATCATGTATCTGAGCTACATATTATGTATTCAGTTTGTGTTACTTTTTAAGGGATTAATGTAATTACAAACTAATGAGGGATAAATAGTAATTTCATATTAAAACTATGTAATTCCTGAAATTTACCAACTTTTGTGTCTTTGTATGACACGATTTCACTAAATTTCGCATTTCAGTTTTTTAAGTTTTAAAACTTATTTATTTGTAGTAATCTCACAAGTAGTTTGGTTTAGAGATAAGTTTTGCAAAGATTAGAATTATGAAAAATTGTAATTTGCGAATTAAATAATGTAATTATATAGTGTAAATGAATATTTAGTTTGATATATGTATATGCTATAATATATTTGTTTAATTTTTAAATAGATAACACTTTTCTTGATATTATTGTGAGACTTCAAAAGTTTGAGTAAAGGAGGAAGGTTGCGGTATTCGGTAAGTCGATAACCAACGTAAAACTTGTCAATTCATGATTCTTTATAACATATAAATCGTTCGAACATGCTCACCTAGTTGATATATGTGTTTAAATAACAAAAATGAAAATTCACTTAACTAACCTCAGCTTATTTGAGACTAAATTGTAATTAGGGAAAATGCATAAGTACCCCCCAGCTTATGCCCAAAATCCCTGACACACACCTAACCTTTACTAAGGTCCTATTACCCCCCTGAACTTATTTTTTAGTTAATTGTTTACCACTTTTCGGCCTACGTGGCTGAGTCCGTGATTTCACCTATTTTAGGCGCGTGGGTGCAGCTTTTTGACAGCACTGACCAATAAAAATTGGTCATGTGTTAAATTAAACTTGGAAAAAATAAATATTAACTCAATTGTCTTCTTCT
>JAJOOE010019514.1:0-28659 GCA_036250405.1 Solanum raphanifolium | reverse complement strand
CCAAAGTAGACCCTCGGAAAAGGCTTCACTTGGAAATTTCGGATTTTGATACGGTTGCTCTAAAATTCGGGTTAGACCCATTTCCCACTCAATTTGACCCCCTAAACAAGAATATGAAGTCGGATTTTCGAAAAACGAAACGGATCTTTTTATATACAGCTAAAGAAGTTTCCGGAACTTCCGAAGCACATTTTTAAGAACTTTTTGGGTCAAATTCAAATATAATCATTTCATTAAGTTCTCAACTCCAAATTCACATGTGAGGCTCTAGTTTCACTAGTTCGTTTTTAGGGTCGTTACACCTTCGAACCTGACGATCAAGAATCTCAACTGGCACATGCTCATCAGTGAGTCTATCTTTCACAGTCACACTTTCTAAAGGTACTATAAGTGCTGGATCACCCACACACTTCTTTAACAATGGAACGTGAAAGACTGTATGGACTGTTACTAGTTCTACTGGCAACTCTAACTCATAAGCCACTTTGCCAATCCTTTTCAAGATCTTGTAAGGAAGGGCCTACATATCTCAGACTGAGCTTCCCTTTCTTGACAAATCTCTTCACACCCTTCCTAGGTGACAGTTTCAGGAACACCCAATCATCAATTTGGAACTCCAAGTCCCTTCTCCTTACATTTGCATAGGACTTCTGGAGACTCTAGGCTGTCTTAAGTCTATCTTTGATGAGCTTAACTTTTTCCATAGCATCATGAACCGAATCTAGCCCTATCAAGGCTGCTTCACCTACTTCAAACCAAATGGAGATCTACATCTACTCCCATATAATGCCTTATAAGGAGCCATCTGAATGTTGGAATGATAGCTGTTAATGTAGGCAAACTCTATAAGAGGAAGGCAATCATCCCAAGTACCCTTAAAATAGATCACGCAAGCTCTCCACTTGTCCTCTAAGGTCTGGATGGTACTCTCTTCCTGATCATCCGCTTGTGGATGAAATGTTGTGCTAAGATAAACCTGAGTACCAAGATCTTTCTAAAATGACTTCTAGAAATGAGAGGTAAAATGAGGACCTCTATCTGAGACGATAGACAAAGGAACCCTATGAAACCTGACCATCTCATTAATGTAAAGCTTGGCGTAGTCCTTCGCTGAATCTGTAGTCTTACCAGCCAAAAAGTGTGCAGACTTAGTAACTTTGTCAACTATCACCCAAATGGTGTCATGTTGTCTGCGAATATGAGGTAAACTTGTAATCTCTTAAGTCATACCTCCTGGTTTCTGATGTTTGCTGACAATTAGGGCACTTAGCCACAAAATCTGCTATATCCCTCTTCATGCCATTCCACCAAAAGACTTCATGCAGATCACGGTACATCTTAGTTGCGCCTAAATGAATAGAATACCTGGAGTTATGGGCTTCTGCAAGAATCTGCTTTCTCAACTCACCCACTTTAGGAACACATAAATGATCCTGATGTCGAAGCACACCATCTCCCCCATGGGAGAAAACCTCAACTCTCTGCTGAAGAACTGTACCTTTTAGTTGAAGCAATATAAGATCACTGTCTTATTTTTCCTTAAACTCCGCTACCAATGAAGAGTTTGACCCATTCTGAACTGTTACACCATCATCTGATATGCTCATGAGGCAAACTCCTAAGCGAGCAAGCCGGTGAACATCCTTCTCTAATTCCTTCCTTTCTTCTTCAACATGCGCTACACTATCCATAGATAGTTTGCTGAGAGCGTCTGCCACTACATTGGACTTACCTTGATGGTAAAGTACATTCATATCATAGTCCTTGAGGAAGTCAAGCCATCTCCTTTGGCAAAGATTTAATTCTCTCTAGGTGAACACCTACTGAAGGCTCTTATGGCCTATGAACACATCTTCATGAACACCATACAAGTAATGTCTCCAAAACTTAAGGGCACATACTCTGGCTGACAGATCAAGGTCATGAGTCGGATAGTTCTTCTCATGCACCTTAAGTTGTCTAGAAGCATACGCTATAACCTTACCTCGCTACATCAACACACAACCTAGGCTGACTCTGGATACATCACAATAGATAGCATAATTGTCTAAACCCTCTAGTAGAGTCAAAATAGGAGTTGTAGTCAACCTAGTTTTCAGTTCTACGAAGCTCTTTCCACACTTATCAGACCACTGAAACTTAACCTTTTTCTGAGTCAACTTAGTCAATAGAGAAGCTATGAATGAAAATCCTTCCACAAACCTTCTGTAATAACCCGCAAAACTTCTAATATCTGTAGGAGAGGTAGGTCTAGGCCATTGTTTCACTACCTCTATTTTTTGAGAATCCACTCGAATCCTTTCGCTAGACACAATATTCCCAAGGAAAGCAACAAATTGCAACCAAAACTCACATTTGCTAAATTTAGCGAATACCTGGCGATCTTTGAGTGTTTGCAGGACAACTCTCAAATGAGTTGCATGCTCTTCATCATTCCTAGAGTAAATGAGGGTATTATCAATAAAGACGATAACGAACAAGTCCAAATATTGCTTGAACACTCTATTCATCATATCCATGAAAGCTGCAGGAGCATTGGTTAGTCCAAATGACATAACTACAAATTCATAATGACCATACCGAGTTCTGAAGGCTGTTTTCAGAATGTCACTATCTTTGACTTTAAGCTGATGATAACCAGATGTGAGGTCTATTTTTGAGAAATAACTAGCACCCAAAAGTTGGTCGAACAAGTCCTCAATCATGGGTATAGGGTACTTATTCTTGATTGTGAATTTGTTCAACTGCCGATAGTCAATGAACATCATGAGAGAACCATTTTTCCTTCTCATGAACAACACTGGTGCACCCCATGGGGAAATACTGGGTCTGATGAAGCCCTTATCTAGAAGGTCTTTCAATTGCCCTTTCAATTCCTTAAGCTCTGGTGGAGTCATTTTGTAAGGATGAATAGAAATAGGCTGGGTATGTGGAAGGAGATCAATTTCGAAGTTGATTTCCCTTTTGAGAGGAACTCCAGAAAGGTCTTATAGATACACTTCTGGAAACTCATTCACTACTGGAACTGACTCAATAGTTGGGGTTTCAAAGCTTGAATCCTTAACCCAAATTGGATGATAGAGACAACCCTTAGAAATAATCTTTCTGGCCTTAAGGTAAGAAATGAATCAACCCATAGTCACTGGGCTACTACCCTTCCATTCTAATATTGGTTCGTCAGGAAACTGAAAACGAATGATCCTAGTTCTCTAATCAACTGAGGCATAATAGGAATGTAACCAATCTATGCCTAGAATGACATCAAAGTCTACCATTTCTAACTCTACAAGATCTGTTGAGGTGAATATCTGGAAGACTATGACAGGACAATTTGTGTATACCTGTCTAGCTATAACTCGGTCACCGACTGGAGTAGAGACTGAGAAGGGTTATGTAAGAGTTTCTGGAGTGACCACAAAGTTTACTGCTCTATATGGAGTTACAAAGGAAAGAGTAGCCCCTCGATCCAACAAAGCATAAACATATAAGTGAAAGACTCGTAACGTACCAGTGACCACATCATGAGAATCTTCTTGATTCTGGCGAGCCTGAAGACCATAGAACATGTTTTGGTGTTGTTCGCCACCTGTACCTGATGAGTTACCCTACTGCGTCGGGCGACCTACTGGTGCTGCTGAAGTTGTATACTGAGCCATACCATTGTTGCCTCCTTAACCCTGTTTAGAAGAAGGACAATCTCTCAACATGTGACCAGATTGACCACACCTAAAACATCTTTCATTTCCTGCAAGACCCTCACCTGAATGGTTCTTACCACACTTTGGACAAGTTTGGTAGGTTCTGGTGCCTGAAACACTCCCCTGAGACTTAGAGCCTGATGACCTACCTTTTTGATCCTGTCAAAACCTGGAAGATGGAACACTAGCTGATGAAGGTGCTGGAACTGAAGATTTCTGTTGAAACTGCGAGCAATTTCCACTACCCGATTTCTGTTGATAATACTCATAGTTGCCTGACCTAGCCTTTTTGTTCTCTTTAGCATGTTTTCTAAGTTTGTCTCTCAACCTGCTGAGCATGAGTCATGAGCCTAGAGATTTTCATATATTCCAGCAACACAACATTTCTACACTCTGTTCCTCCAAGTTAGATACCCCAAATAGAAACTTACTCATCTGAAACCATGTGAGGAGTCTACCAAGAGAGCTGGGTGAACTTAAGTCCATACTCTTGGACTTTTATCGAACCAAGCCCCAAATTCATGAACTCTTAAGCTTTTGCCTCTCTCAACTCTCTCGGAAAGAACCTGTACAAAAAAGCTCCGAAAAACACTCCCAAGTCACAGAAGTCGCATCTGTACCCCATTTTTCCTACCATTGAATAAACCAGATGTGAGCTACATCCTTGAGCTAGTAGGATGCCAACTCTACCCTATCATTTCCAGTAACTTGCATCACTGCAAAGATCTTCTTGACCTCATCTATTGTCACGACCCAGGGGTACCCCCAAGATGTAACATGGCACATAATACCCCGAAGGGCACCATGTAACAAACTTAGCATATCATAACATAAATCATTAGAACAATAAGAAGTAAAACACATTTCAAGTCTTAAAAAGTTTTTCATAAAAGCAAAGCCGAAGTCTAGACTTGTCTCAGTATAGCCATCTATTACAATCCTTGAATCAAATTAGGACTAGCCCATAAAACATGTCCGAAAATGGAAGTACAATAAAAGAAACTACAAAGATAGAATCCGTTCTCGAATCACGAGGACTCACAAACAAGCTAGGAGAAATGATCAAGTCCAAGCTTTAGCCACAATGGGGACCACCCTGAGAACCGGACCCTACACTTGGGGAAAATGTAGGAAAAAATGGGTTGGCACAAAAATGCACTAACTATGATAGCCATGCATAAAAACCTTGAAAATATGCAAAAATGGACATTTCATTTGAATGCATGAACTTTGCTAAGTTAAACCATCATTTTGACAATAGTGGAAAAACACAAGTCATAAGCATAAGAGACACCACAATAAGACATAGGCTATAACATGGTAGACAATAATCATAACTAGAGAACATAAGAGATAACATCATACACATAGACATAGTCAATACAATATAGTCTTAGCATAATATAAGAGAAACACTTCATGAGCCACCTCAAGGCAAGCTTATTAAATGCATAGATAAAACCCTAAAATCACACCCATGCTACGCAAATCACTTTAGGTCCTTATTCATGTATACCATCTTTAGATCTCATTCTTAGCTTATTTCTCATAGACAAGGGAACATTCACCTTTAGTTCATTACAACAATCCAAGTTAAATATACATCATTAAAAGTAGTCCTCATGTGAAACATACTTAGCAAATAGTCATAAGGATATTCATTACCTAATCACCATAACATAAGGGGAACATACCATAACTACCCTTAAAGCATACTTGTGCAATGCATAAATGAGATCCCATACTCTCACCCATACTAAGTAAAGCTTCTTGAGTAGTCGTAGTTCATACTAGACTTGACCTTGGTGGAAATTACCCTTAACCGACATAGACCATGTGAGATTAACATGGAATCCGGTGTTACCCACACCGAAAAGGGTTGTCCTACTTGTCTAAGGTAGAACCATTAACTTAGCTTAGGTGGATCCAAAAGATAAATAACATACGGGGGCACGTAGTCATGGGACAAGGAGATTGTTACTAGATACCCGGGCTCAACTCCCATGAGGGCATCCATCTCCAGAGATTGCTTCTAGAACCCGAGCTCAACTCACGTGGAGGCTTCCATCTCATATCAATATCCAGTCGGTGCTAAGCATAATTCCCATGGAATACTTCATTAAGTCATAACTTGATTCATGTCTTATGGAAGGATGTCCTTGACAATGAATCCAAAGGAGTTCATTAGGATAGCTCTTAGATCATGCGTGAGAATAACCGTTCACCGTCCATGTCTTCATTTATAATCAATTAGGCGAGAATAGCTTTTCAACCTTAGAATCATCATTATGTGAGAAAACCTTTCACACCATGTTATGTGTTCATGAGAATATCCTTTCAATCAACACAACAAAATTATCATAATCATAGACACTTCACTCTTCAAGTGTTCTTAAAGCACATACATAAATCTCATAATCATGCATAATTCTCATACTTTTACCCCTCAAGGATCAAAGATCATATTCAATCAACACATCTAGAATTACTACATTAGACATGGATAATAACATGATTCAAATAACTCAATCACTACAAGCATAATCTCATAATATCCTTTTTTCTATCAACAAACCCACATTCACAAGATCATAGTTGGGAACTTAGGGTATTTCATGGATTCTTGGGAAATTCAGCATAAAAACCATAATAATCATCAATTAAATTATAATATAAGGTAATTAAATCATTAGAATCGTTTTCGAAAGGAATCCATGACTTGGAGTCAAACCCTAACTTTTTGGGACAAAATTTATCTTTGAAATTGAGTTTGGAGGGACTCCATGGATGAAAACTATCCATAGATGAAGGACTACCATACCTGGGTGATGAATCCCCACTAAATTGAGAAGAAAACCCTTGCTTTTTAAAACCCTAGGCTCCAATTTCCTTCTTCTTCTTCCTTGAGTTCTAGTGAGAGAATTTTTGGTGAAGGTGAGTTCTTTTGGGAATTTAGAAATAATGATTTGGATGAGTTAGTTTAAGGGCCTAAAAGCTTTATATAGGTGTTTAAAAATAGGATAAAATGACATCACCTAATATTAATTAAAAATGGAAAACCCCAATCTAACCATAGACTTAACCACCAAAATGCAGTTTCCAGGCGCCATCAACGCTCTCACTGATGAACCGTGGTTGGACCCACGGTTCGTGCTGGTGAGGCATGGGTTGAGTTATTGGAACTTGAAACTTGGTCCTTCACCCATGAGACCAGACCACGAGGAGTGGACCCACCTACGGGGCATGGGTCCGGCCGTAGGTCATGGTCTTGGGTAGATTTTGTGGTGGTTTGCCAGCATCCTCTTCAATGACCCTTTATTGGTCCTTGGGGAGTCGTACCTTGATATTTTCACCCTGAAACCCTTCACTCTAAGTACGGGAGGTTAAATTCACAACTCTAACCCTCACATAAAGCTCTAGTTTAGCCTACTAGTTTCTGGGGTGTTACATTATCTCCCCATTTGGAACATTCTTCCTCGAATGACGATCAGACAATTTACGAAAGTAAAGACTCAAGACTAGCAGCCCACCATGCATGAAATATCAAAATAATGCACAATTCAAAGGAGGAAACTTCAACTCCATCTCAAACATACTTAATGTAACACAAGGAAGTATAAACTACATCTAACAACCCATTATGCATGAAACTAAACATTTTTCATGTTGATAGGAGGAACTACCTTCTCCAACTAAAGCATACTTAACATAATTCATGAAACTATTAGGCCAACTATTCAAGAGAAGCATATACATATTAGGCATGTTCAACAATACATCTCATGAAGTCAAATAGGAAACTTATACTAAATGCACTACAACATGAGGAATATAAATCATGAAAACTCATTTTCTTTCTAAACATGAATTTCTCAGGAACATGCATATCATAAGGAAATCATGGAAACACATAAATCACACATGACTCCAAAACATATTACAAGCTAAGAGGAACTCTTTGTCTCAAGCTAGAGTTGGAGTAGAAGAAAGAGATGAGGATATCAGGACATTCCACAACCTTGCTATCTAAGCACACCATCTCCACCTTGGGAGGACTCTCCTACTAATTCCTCAAGTACTCCTTCTTTCAAGCAATCCCAAACGACATAACCAAAAACTCATAACAACCATACCAAGTTCTAAAATCAATAGAGGTCTAACAACAATGCATCCAAACCCTATAAAGTCTAACAAGTAGCACTAGGATCTAATATAACATTTACATCTATGTTGAAACTATCAACATACATGTGTCTTCATCCGGAGATCCTTCTTGGTCGTTTCTAGACCGGAGTACATAGAAGCGACCCTTCTTTGGAGCATTGGGATCTGGACCACTAAGTGAAGCTCGATTGGCCTCTCTCTCTTTAGCCATGAGCAACAGGCAATCTCTCAACTTATGACCACTCTTACCACACCCAAAGCACACATCCGTGCTGGCTAGGCACTTACCCACATGTTCCTTTCCAAAATTGGCACAAGTAGATCTTTCAAAAGAAGAACCGCCTCCATTTCCTCCTTAAGGTTTAGGGTTAGACACCCTATCCTTGTTGACCCTTGCGGAAGCATTTGAGGAACCTTGGTTGGAGAACCTTTGTTTGAATCTTGGTTGACCGTGTTGATGTGCCACGAAATCTTGGCACATTTGATGTTTGAAAACTAAGGATTAAGACTAGGATCGAGTATATTTATGGGGATATAATGTGTTAGGTAGTGTTTGTACATGTGAAAGTGACAGAAGATAGAAAAGAAGAAGATTTCAGTGAAGATGAATTGAAGAAAGTAAAGACCACGGATGACCTAACGAGCCGTGGTCTTCATTACGGATCATGGAGATGCTCGTAGAATTGAACCAGTGCTTAGGGTTAAAAGAGCTGAAAGATGATTGAACCAAGTGAAGACCACAGACAACTTCATGGGTTGTGATCCTCACAACGGTCCATGGTGAGAGTCGTGGTTATAATCTAGTGCTTCGGGTTGGAATAGCTGAAAGATGATTGAACCAAGTGAAGACCACTGACGACTTCACGGGCCGTGGTCCTTACAACGGTTCGTGGTGAGAGTCTTGTTGATAATCCAGTGTAGGGGCATTGTAAAGTTGAAGAGGGAATTCATAAGTGAAGATCACATACAACTACAAGAAATGTGGTCATTATCATGAGTTGTGGTAGTGTCTGGTGTGATGATAGAGTGTATAGGTCTTGAAGAGCCTGTTTTAGGTGAGTCCAATTGAACACCACGAAGGGCCTCACAGACCATGAAGCCCTTGACAGATCGTAGAAGTGGCCGTGAAGTGTCCGACAGTTCAGTCCTACTTCGAGTAGGAGTCTTTTTAAAACACTTTATTTGAATTAATTATGTCATTTTTTATGTTTTTATCGTATCTTACCTTGAACGACGAACAAGTTTCCATTATTCTAAGTTTTTTATTTTTGGATTTGAACATTAAATTAAGTTCGAAGTTTGAATTTCAAGTTCTTGCATTATTGAAGTGGCTTGTTTATTTGCTTATTCTCATAAGTACTTTCTAAACATGTTTTCATTTTATATTTCTGAATGTTTACATGAAATCATGAGAAGATAAATACCACAACTGGGATTTTGGGTTCTATGACGTGAATCGAATTGTAATTTCATAAAATGAGTTATAGGCGATTTATGTTTGCAAATTATAATCTAGCTTTCATTATTAACGTATTCTTATGAGTGCACACATTAGAGTGAGCCTGTATCTATTATTTGTTCGAGAGAAAAGTAATTGTTAGGAAAAAGCTAAATTAACTTGAAGAAATGGAGTCAAAGTTTGAGTTAGAGAGAAAAGAACTTTCACACCATTGTAGAAGAGGGTAAAACTAGTAACACTCGAGGACCGAGAGGAGTTGAGTGAACATTATTTGATTAGACTGAGACGTATCAAATATATCTAACTCGTCTGTATTTTGTAGAGATAAATGGTCTGAAACTCAACTACAGAAGAACATTAGGTGTAATGTTATGGGGAACATAATCCTGGTTTCTTTTAATCATCAAAACAACTTGAGAACTGAAAACTTTTTTAACTGTTAATCTAGATTTTGATTACAAATATTAGTTACTAGAACATCACAACTAAAACCATTTTACTTTCCGTAATTGTTTCTTTAGGTAATAATAATGACATTTGAGCAAAACGTGACAGTGAAATCATTTCTGTAAATAAATTCTCTGTGGGATCGACCTCAACTCACGTTGAGTTCTATAAATTGACTTAGACCGGTTATATCTCTTAGTTAAGATGTAAGTTTGGATGTATCAAATTTTAGCGCTACTGCCAAGGAATTTCAATTCAAAAGTGTTTTACTAGCTTTTATTCTAAGTGTAGTTAGATTTCCTAATTTTACATCTTGTTCTTTGTCTATGTCTCTTTCTGGTGAGTTCGACTGTGTATGCCAAATACTAGAAGTAAGGGAGCCCCATTAGTCCCATAAGATCCAGAACTTCGGAAAACAATCCGCAAAATGGTGAACTCACTAGAACTTGAGGTGCAGAGACATAGATTTGGATTGGAAGCTGAAATCATCGCAAGAGGTATTCAACCAAATATTGTGAACAACCCTCCTATAGTGGTAGACGAAAACGTAGAAGTGGATAAACTCATTCGGCCCCACTGCCAATCAATAGCTCCAAGGGGTAGAGCACAACATCCAGCTCACATGATGTATAAAGAGGATGACTTATACTTGGATTGAGCTGGAGCCATCGGAGCGATAGTGTTACCTGAACTACCTCTAGGTGTTAAATTCACAATCACCAGCACTATGATTCAACTGTTGAATCTAAAAGGTATGTTCAGGGGTGCAGCTGGTGATGATGCTAATAAACATCTAATGAACTTTGTGGCGATTTGAAAATCACAAAAAATTCCTGGAGTTAGCCAAAACGCGATGAGATTGAGGCTGTTTCCTTTGTCTCTTACTAGAGAGGAAACCAACTGGTTGAATGAGATGCCAGTTGACTCAATCACGACTTGGACCAAGTTAAAGGAGGCTTTTCTGGAACGATTCTTTCCAGAATCAAAAGAGCTACAAATGAAAGATGAGATAACTGCCCATAAGCACCAGGAGAAGCGATGCATGACACCTGGCGGAGATTCAACCAAAAGCTAAAGAAGTCACTGAGAGACATCTAAAACAAGCATTTTATAGATCTTTAAATTATGTTACTAAACCTGTTGTTGATGTAGCGTGTGGATGATCTTTTATGAGGAAGCCATTCTCAGAGAGAATGCAACTGATGGACGAGGTGTCAAAGAATAATAGGGTATGGTATGCCAAGGATGCAGAAGTAGGAGATCTTGGGTACACATTTGAACTTTTAGCTGAACAAAGGAAAAGAGAAGAAGAAAGGGATCAAGACATGGCACACATGAGGGCCCAAATAGATCTACTTACAAAGCATATTTTCTCGAAGTCTGAAAAGGTAAATGTTGTGGGACAGCCAAACAGGTATGAAGATCAAGATATCGATCTACATGATGAGGCCAATTACCTGGGCAACCAAGGAGGTTTTCGAAATTATAACTCAGGAAACCAGGGTTACAATTCTAGAAATGCAGGTTAGAACTACTCAAGGGAGGGACAACATGATAGGCGAGAAAATCGAGAGCAGGGAAACTAACAGAACAAAAATGGGTATAGAAATGATCGCATTGGTGTGTATGTACCCCCGGGTAATAGAGACCGGGAAAGTGGTAGTTCCAGTGGGTCTAAGCTGGAAGACATGTTAGCCAAGGTGCTCCAAAAAGTTGAATCAACTGATGCAGGGATGAAGGAGATGAAAGGTGATTTCTCCAGTATGAGTCAACTGGTAGACTTTCACACCACCTCCATCAAGCAAACTGAGCAGCAGTTGGGGTAAATTTCAGCCTCATTAAATTAGAGGAAGAATGGGTCACTACGAAGTGACACGATAAAAAGTCCTAAGAAGGATGGGCATTGCATAGCTATTGCCACCAGGAGTGGTAAGATTCTTACTAACCCAATTTCTATAGGTACTAAACATGAGCAGGTGTTGGAGCAAGCTGGAAGAGAGGAGGATAAAGCTGAACAAGTAGATGACATGGAGGATGCTCAACCAATACCAAACCAATATGAGTAAAAGAAAAAGAGGTTGAGGGAACTATGCCTTTACAGCAGATCCAAAGACCACCTATTCCTTTCCCTCAAAGGCTTAAAAAGAAAGCCGAGGATGGGAAATTCGCTAAATTCATCACCATGCTTAGATAGCTATCAGTGAATATCCCACTGGTGGAAGCACTAGAGCATATGCCAAGCTCAGGAAAGACTTGGTCACAAAGAAAAGAGTTGTAAGTATTGATTTGACTGAAAATGTTCATCAGTGCAGTGCTATTGCTACCACGTCTCTGGTACAAAAGAAGGAGGATCCGGGTGCATTCACAATACCGTGCACCATCGGATCAATTGAATTTTCAAAGCCCTCGTGTGACTTAGGGGCCCGTATAAACTTGATGTCGCTGGCCATCTATAAGAAACTGGGGATAGAAGTTCCAAAACCCACAACAATGAGGTTGATGATGGCAGATAGGTCAGTGAAACGACTTGTGGGGATCTTATGTTATGTGCTTGTAAAGGTGGACACGTTTATCTTTCTGGCAGACTTTGTAATCTTGGATTACGAAGTGGATTTTTAGGTTTCCATTATTTTTGGAAGACCATTTTTGGACACAGGACGAGCATTGGTAGATGTTGAGCAAGGAGAACTGAAATTTAGACTCAACAAATAAGAGGTAAAGTTTAATATTTGCAGGTTAATGAAGCAGCCACATGACATGAATGTGGTGTCTACGATAAAGGTTTTTGATGAAAAAGAAATGGGAGCAACCATTGAAGAGAGGCTGGGTGTTGAAACCTTAGTTGCAGTCCTGATGAATTTTGAAGCTGATTTCCGGTCTGACTATGTAGAGACCGTGAATGCTTTGCAGGGTATGTGAGCACACTTTTATGCTCCAATGAAGTTCGACATGGATTTGAAAAACAGGCCAAGTCCTCCAACAAAACCATCTATTGAGGAGCCGCCTGTGTTGTACTTAAAACTGTTACCCAGTCAGCTGAGGTATGTATTTTTGGGAGCTAACAAAACTTTACCTGTGATTTTGGCTGCAGATTTAAATGATAAACAGGTTCAAGTTATGATCAAAGTGTTGATAAGGTACAAAAGAGTTATTGGGTGGACCATGGCTGACATCATCGGGATACCTCTGGGTATATGCACCCATAAGATCAAACTTGAGGAGGACTGCAGCCCAAGCATTGAACACCAGAGGAGGTTAAACCCACCTATGCAAGAGGTGGTCCAAAAAAAAATAATCAAGTGGTTAGATGCTGGGGTAGTGTACCCCATTTTTTACAGTCACTGATTGAGCCCAGTGCAATGTGTGCCCAAAAAGGGTGGCATGACTGTGGTTAGGAATGCAAAGAATGAGTTGGTTCCACAAAGACCAGTCATTAGATGACGAGTGTGCATGGACTACAGGAAGCTGAACAAGTGGACCTTGAAGGATCACTTCCTGATGCCTTTCATGGACCAGATGCTTGACAGGTTGGCTGGAAAAAATGGTACTTCTTCTTAGATGGATACTCTGGCTACAACCAGATATCAATTACTTCTGAAGATCAGGAAAAAACTACATTTACATGTCCTTATGGCACCTTTGCATTTAAATGCATGCCATTTGGACTATGTAATGTACCATCAACTTTCTAGAGGTGTATGATGTCTATCTTCTCTGACATAGTGGAGGACACTTTGGAGGTCTTTATGGATGATTTTTCAGTGGTAGGTGACACCTTTGATGACCGTTTGCTTAATCTTAGCAGGGCCTACAGAGATTCGAGAAGGTCAACCTAGTGCTGAACTAGGATAAGTACCATTACATGGTCAAGGAAGGCATAGTCCTTGGGCACAAGGTGTCACAAAAGGGGATAGGGCTAGACAAGGCCAAAATTGAGGTGATTGAAAAGTTGCCTCCACTTATTTGTGTGAAGGGTGTTCAAAGTTTCTTAGGATATTGCAAATTTTATAGGCGTTTCATCAAAGACTTCTCGATAATTGCACACCCAATGTGCAAGCTTTTGGAGAAGGAGGTGAAAATCATTTTTTTATGAGGCATGTCTTAGAGGCTTTGAATGCCTAAAATAGAAGTTGATTTCTGCCCCAGTGATCATTGGCCCAGATTGGGTTGACCCATTTGAGGTAATGTGTGATGCTAGTGATATTGCTTTAGGAGTTGAGTTGG
Organism: Solanum raphanifolium; assembly: GCA_036250405.1. NCBI lineage: Eukaryota > Viridiplantae > Streptophyta > Magnoliopsida > Solanales > Solanaceae > Solanum > Solanum raphanifolium. Next base: position 14,667 of record JAJOOE010019514.1, on the reverse strand, counting down.
GACAAAAGCGCAAACAGATGTTCCATCCAATTTACTATGCTAGTAAGCCACTAAATGGAACACATCAAAATTACACAGTTACTGAACAGGAACTACTGGTTGTGGTGTATACTTTCAAGAAATTCAGAGCTTACTTGCTGGGTACTAGAGTGATAGTCCATACAGATCATGCAGCTCTGAGGTACCTTATGGCAAATAAAGATGCCAAGCCAAGGTTAATCAGATGGGAATTACTTCTTCTGGAGTTTGATTTTGTAGTCAACGATAGGAAAGGTTGTGAGAACCAGGTGGCTGATCACCTGTCTAGGTTCGAGGCTGAAAATAAAGAGGATTGTGAACTAGAAATGAATGATGCATTCCCGAATGAGCAGGTATTGGCTGCAACTCTTGATCTTATTCCTTGGTTTGCTCATTTTGCTAACTTTCTTGTTAGTGATTTGATGCTCGAGGGGCTGACATTTTAGGAAAGGAAGAGGTTCCTGCATGATATGGGTAAGTATTTTTGGGATGAACCCTATCTTTACAGGGTGTGTACTGATAACATCATCAGGCGATGTATCCCTGAACCTGAGATGTTGCATATTCTAGAAGCATGTCAGTCCTCTTAGGTAGGTGGTCATCATAGAGGTGCTCGAATAGCACACAAGATACTTCAGTGTGGGTACTACTGACCCACAATTCATCAGGATGCGATAGACATAGTAAGGAGTTTTGATGTGTCCTAGTGGCAATGAGCCATCTCTCGGTGCCATGAGTTACCCATGAAACCTATTATGGAGGTGGAGCTGTTTGATATGTGGGGAGTTGATTTCATGGGCCCATTTATGAGCTCCTATGGGCAGAAGTACATATTGGTGGCAGTGGACTATGCGTCCAATGGGTTGAGGCAGTTGGTTAGCCTGAGAATGATGGCAAGTGTGTTGCTTTTTTTCTGAAGAAGAATATCTTCTCAAGGTTTAGCACACCCAGAGCTATCATCAGTGAAGGTGGTTCTCATTTCTACAACAAGGTATTCAGTGCACTTCTGGCCAAATATAGGGTTAAATAGCACTAGGTTGCAACACCTTATCACCGGCAGACCAGTGGCCAAGTACATGTGTCCAATAGAGAAATAAAGGCGATCTTGGCAAAAATAGTGAATGCCAACAGGACAGATTGGGCATGAAAGTTAGATGATGCTCTATGCGCATATCATAAAGCTTTCAACACGCCTATTGGTATGTCTCCATATCAATTGGTGTTTGGAAAGGCATGTTATTTGCTGGTTGAGCTTGAGCATAAAGAACTTTAGGCTTTGAAGAAGCTAAATCTAAGTTGGAGCGAAACAACAAACCTGAAACTGGATCAGATTAATGAGATGGATAAGTTCCGTTTGAGAGCTTATGAGAGGTTTGCACTGTACAAGGAGAGGATGAAGTTGTATCATGATAAGCATATTGGAAAGAGAACCTTTACTCCTGGTGACTTGGTGTTACTTTTCAATTCTAGACTTCGTCTGTTTCTTGGGAAGCTGAGATCCAAATGGTCAAGACCTTTTAAGGTAACTCAGGTGTTCCAGTCGAGTGCTATTTAGATTGAGAATGACAAGGTTGAGAGGTTCAAGGCCAACGGTCAGTGAATCAAGGCATACTTGGGTGTTCCAGAAGAATTGAAAATTGGGGAAGAATGTAAACTTGATGAAGTCTGAGTAATCAAGTAACCTGTGTCACACCGACACGTTAAATTTTGCACTTTTTGGGAGGCAACCCAAGATGTAATTGTAATAGGTATTTTCCTTTTTCCTTATTTTTCTTTGTTTTTTAGAGTCATTGTGTGTTGATGTGTGCAGGAGAGACTGGGGTTAAAAATTGCAGGAATAGGGTGCAGACAGATCTTCATGAGCAGCCTCACAGACCGTGGTGCCGTGCACGGGCAACTTCATGATCCGTCATCCTCTGCAACAGCCAAATGAGGCTACTGGAAATTGCCACAAAATGGTTCACAGAAGGGTTCACGGTCCGTCAGACTTTGTACGGACCGTCTAGCATCTCGTGAACCTCAGGTAAAAAGTTTAGTATGAAGTCATGTTCACTAATGCCTCCATGGACCATGAGTCCCTTCACGGACAACTTCACGGTCCGTCATCTGCTACCCAGCAGCACCAGTACCCGACCCAACCCGCTCTGCATCACAACTTGAATTAAACATATATTTATTCCCTCAAGGGCCAAATGTTGGATTTTTCTCCCCATTTTTCTCCCTATAACGGTTCTTAAAGAGTTAAAAATGGTTTCCATCATTCATCAATCCTTAATTCATCAAAGAATCAAAGCCCTAATCCTAAGTTATAAAGAATTTCAAGTCGATTTTATTGTTCTTCTTTGTGAGTGCAATTTTCTTCTAAATTCCAAGTAAGTTCTCTTATCACTTGCTATAAGTTTGATCTTGTCTAAACTTGAGTTAGAATTACTTTGACCTAGTTGAATTTCGCATGATCATATGATGAATAAGTTGTGTTGATGTGAACCGGTTGTGGGTTTTGTCTAAATTGGGTGTAATCTCATTGGGGTGGTTAAATTTGTGTAGTAATAGTATTGATGTGTGGGTAAGTGTATGTTGAATAAATATCGTGTTTGTTTGCATTTTTGCTTGATGAATGCCCATGAAGTTGTAGTTATGTTGTGCTTTTGTGCTAAAAGAATGGGGTTTGGTGCTGTCAACCTGTACTATAGTGAAGTTGGGGGAGACAATGGTTGAATGAATGGTCAAGTGTAAGTTCACGAGAGGCTTCACAGACTGTGGAAGCCACCACGAGTCGTGCAACCATTCGTGGACCACACTTGAATTCCATCCATCCATTAGATAAGTTCACGAGCATTATCACGGACTGTGGTTCACTCCACGGGTCATGCAACTGTCCGTGAACAACACTTGGTTACACCCCTGCTGCACACTGATTCTGTGATAAATTTACGAGATGTTTTACGGACCGTGGTACCTACCACGGCCCGTGTGAGCACCCGTACAATTTACTTTTATTTTCTAAAGTTACTTTTTGTACTTTTATTTCTGTTTCGTCCTTCGATTTTGTGGTCCTTCCCAATGATAGATTGGGTGACGACATTCTTAAGGCAAGGTGTCATGTTGTACTTACACAGGGGAAGTCAGAGTATCTGATAGTGTGTCATTTTATTGATTTGCGTACCTAATGAGTTTTGTAATTCGCAGGTACTGTGGCTCCCTGAAGAAAGAACGCAACCAAACATTGCTCCCCCACTACTTATCAATCAGAAGGTCATAACGACTCCGAGTCTAGTAGTTCCGAGGTGCAAATAAATACCACTATTAAGGATCACCCACCTCGGGCTACTAGAGCACAGATAAGGAGGGCAATTCTCAAGGACACGCCTCCCCAGTATGAAGAGGGAGGTAATAGTTCCGGTAGCGGGGAGGAATCGGGAAGTAAATCAGATGTTGGTTCGTGAAGCTAGTCGGATGATGGTTCGGGAGGCAGTGCAGAGTCTGAAAGCGGTTCTCAAGAAGATGCAACCACATCTCTACCCGCAGTAGGACAACTAGCTAAAACTGGAGCTCAGACAGAAGCAGGTGCAGTAGAAAGGGATGATGAGGTGAATCCAAATGATACTATGGTTCAGTATGTTCACCTCCATGAATTTGACCCAGTGGTGAGACAATAACTGATTGATTGTTTCAGATCTATGTGGACGGTGAACAGGTCGGAGGAGTTCTTCGAAAATCAAATTGTGAACAAGTCGGGGGATTTAGAAAGAGACCACTCATACCCAAAACTAGGGTAGTGATGGCAGACATCCAGGCATTTCCATAGATTTACAGACTATTTCAGATTCATCAGTTTGAATAGATGAACAATGCTCCTGGGGAATATACAAGTCATCTACCTCAAGATTTCTATGTTATCTATGCCGCCACCCTAATGAACATTGCTGCGGAAACTGAAACAACAAAGCGAGCACAGAAGATACTTGCAGCCATATAGGCTCCTTTAGATACAATGATTGTGCGGGGTAAGACTGTTAACATCTCTAAGGAAACTATTAATAGGATGCTACATGTCCCCGAGTATATGACACCAGCTTCTGTTGGACTATTTGAGGGCAAACACCACGTTGTCACGAGTGAATCGGAGATGGAGGATCCTACTTTTCGAGAGTGCATCATGTGTTGGATTACCGGTTACATTGCCACAGAAAGAGAGGCAGTAGCATGGGTGTCTGATCCAAATGTGCCGATTACAAAGGCATCCCTCACATTTCCAGCCAAGGTCTGGTGGTCAATAGTTCAAGCTCAGCTGCGACCCATAGCAAATGATAATACATTGTCTCCATCATTAGCATCATTGGTTGCCTGCCTCATGGTCGGTTACCTTGTGAATGCGGGTTGGATCATCTCCACGAAGTTGCGAGACAGAGCGCTGAATGAGCAAGCAGGTTTGCCATTTCCCTGTCTGATAAGGAAACTTTGTTTGCAGGAAAACATTCCTCCAAATAAGTTAGTGGATAAACCGGTTGAGACATCCAAGATAAGTGCAGCTTTCAAAATCCAAGATGTCAACAATCCTCTTTTTGGGAGAAAATCAGGAGCGGTGGGACCTTTAGGGGTAGTACCTCATGCTCCAGTAATCATCCCACATGTTGCATGCCAAACTGAGTAGGGTGAGCCATAACAGTCAGCTTCGGAGGCACCATCATCGCCACCAGCTATAGACTCCCAGGCTACAAGTACTTATATCACTCTTCTCACTGCTTTCCTTGAAAGGTTGGTTGCAAATCAGCGACACACCAGGACTTTGGTTGACCAAATTGTTAATTGGATGCCCCAGCTCATACAGCATGATGTGTTAGCCGTGGAGAAGAGTATAAAAGATGAAATTCTAAAGGAGCTTGCTGTTTTGAAGAACAGGATGGATGGCGTGGAGGCCCATGTCCAAACATAGTTGCAGGTTGCAGGATCGAGTAATAATGAAGTTCAAGAAGCAGTTGGCTGAAATGCGAGCCCAAGTTGCTAACCTGGATGTAAAGCCTATACAGGTGCCCACTCCTGTCATGACAGACTCATTAATGAAGATATTCGATGAGCAACCTACTACTCAATCTCTTGACGATATCTAAGGGGAACTCCCTAAAACTAAATCAGGCAAGACAAAGAAAAAAACTGGAGAATCTGATGATGACCTACTAGCTGACCTGTCAAGAGAGGAAAGAAGGCAACAAAAAAAAAGCCCATAGGTCATCAAGGAAAGAAGCTAGAAAAAAGGAAGCCCTTGAGCAACAACAACGAGATGCAGTATTAGCTAGAGCTTCTGGTAGCGAAGTACCTGTCCCGATGGGTGGTAGCTAGCCGGATCCTGTGTTGGTTTCTGAGAGTGCACCCGTTGATAAGGGTGTCGACGCTGATCCGACTATCGACTCCTAGAGCGCCGCAGGTATGACCCCTCCTCATAGCCCTATTTTATTTTTCTTTATTGACTTCAAGGGAAAAGTCTTTTGTTTGGGGAGTGGGTGGTGAATAACCTGCCATTCTATCTATTAGAATGAATGGAGGTTGACTTTTTGTTTATTGTGAAAATTGTTATGGTCTTGTGTTTGTGTTGATATGTTGAGTTGTGCAACAGCTAGTCTGTGTGTAATGATTACCTTAATCTGAGATTTGATTGTTAGGATCTTTAGATGACATCTTAGATACTTACATGTTGAACACTGCTAGTCTGATTAATAAATTGGTGAACCAGGAAACTGGAGAACACTGCTAGTCTGATTAATAAATTGGTGTACAAGGAAATTGGAGAATGTAGTCATATGTCATGTGTGTGTGAGTTTTGCTCGAAGTCTAACACTAGGAGTAGAAACTAGAACTTGCCCAAGTAGTCTTGCTTAAATATGAAAATAACCGGATAAGAAAGGATCAGTAGGCCATTTTTGTTAAGCCATTAAAAAGCCAAAAATAAAACAATCAAATAAAAAGCTTATCACTTGAATCTGATTTGAGCCTAAAATCAAATTTTGTTCTTACCCAGTAAATATCATATCCTTTGGTCTCCAAAGATACGATGTCACAACTCAGGCCAAAAGCCTAAGTTGAGGATGATTGCAATCCAAGCAGAAAGAAGAAGTGAAAAAAAAGGTTCAACCAGTGAGCTGAGTACATATAAAAAAATTGCATATAATAAAAAAGAAGTGTGAAGAAAATAAAAAAAAATAAAAAAGAAAAAGAAAAAGAAAAAGAAAATAATGGCTTTTGGGATGTGCTGAAATGAAGAAAAAGAGGGAATCGTTCAAAAAAAGAGTTGTGTGCAAATGATACTTTGGAAAACCAAGGGATTAGTCACTCACAAACCCAAATATCCATTCCCTAGCCTGAGCCTATGTTACAAGCCGATAAAGTCCTACAGTGATTCTATTCCGGGTGTTGAAAGATAGAGCATAGAAAACAAGGGCAAGCCTATGGTAGTTTGTTGTTAGTGTTAGAAGTTCTTTGAGAGTGCGAGCGTAGTACTTAGTCCTAATTATGATGAGTGAGAGACTTCTTTGATGTGAGGACACAGTGATTGCATTTGAGAGTAGATTGTGTTAGCTGATAATCCACAGGCATAAGCATGATCGACTGTGAGTAGTGAGATGTCATAGATTGATCCTTGCATGTTAGATTCATGATTTTGGAAACAAAATGTGTTTGAGATGACTGATGCACAGTTTCAAAAGTGTTTGAATGATTTGAGGGCTGAATGTATTGTTTTCTCATCACTTGACGACAAGTAATGGTTCTAAGTTGAGGGTGTTGATGTGCCACGAAATCTTGGCACATTTGATACTTGAAAACTAAGGATTAAGACTAGAATCGAGTGTATTTATGTGGATATAATGTGTTTAGTAGTGTTTGTACAAGTGAAACAGGTGAATGTGAAAGAAGAAAGAAAAGAAGAAGAATTCACTGAAGGTTAATTGAAGAAAGTAAAGACCACAGACGATCTCACGGGCCGTGGTCTTCAATATGGATCGTGGAGATTCTCGTAAAATTGAACCAGTGCTTAGGGTTGAAAGAGTTGAAAGATGATTAAACAAAATGAAGACCACAGACGACTTCACGGGCCGTGGTCCTCACAACGGTCCGTGCTGAGAGTCATGGTTATAATCCAATGCTTAGGGTTGGAAGAGCTAAAAGATGATTGAACCAAGTGAAGAGCACAGACGACTTCACGAGCCATGGTCCTCACAAAAATCCGTGGATAGAGTCGTGGTGATAATCCAGTGTAGGGGAATTGATCAAGTGAAGACCATGGACAAGTACATGGACCATGGTCATTATCATGAGTCGTGGTGGTGTCCGTGGTGATGATACAGTGTATAGGTCTTGAAGTACCTGTTTTGGGTGAGTCCAAGTGAAAACCACAGAGGACTTCACGGACCGTGAAGCCCTTGATCGATCGTAGAAGTTGCAGTGAAGTGTCTGATAGTTTTGAAACACTTTATTTGAATTAATTAGGTCGCTTTTTATGTTTTTATCTTATCTTACCTTGAACGACGAACATGTTTCCATTATTCTCAGTTTATGATTTTTGGATTTGAACATTGAATTAAGTTTGAAGTCTGGATTTCCGGTTCTTGAATGATCGAAGTGGCTTGTTTATTTGCTTATGCTCAAAACTACTTTCTAAACATGTTTTCGTTTGATATTTCTGAATGTTTACGTGAAATCACGAGTGGCTAAATACCACAATTGGGATTATGGGATCTATGACGTGAATCGAATTGTAATTCCTTAAAATGATTGATAGGTGATTTATGTTTGCAAATGATAATCTAGCTTTCATTATTAATGTATTCTGATTAGTGCACGCATTAGAGTGAACCTGTATCTATTATTTGTTCGAGAGAAAAGTAATAGATAGGAAAAAGCTAAATTAACTTGAAGAAATGGAGTCAAAGATTGAGTTCGAGAGAAAAGAACTTTCACACCATTGTAGATGAGGGTAAGACTAGTAACACTCTGGGACCGAGAGGACTTGAGCGAACATTAACTGATTAGACTGAAAAGTATCAGATATATCTAACTCGTCTGTATTTTGTAGAGATAAATTACCTGAAACTCAACTACGGAAGAACATTAGGTGTAACATTATAGGGAACACAATCCTGGTTTCTTTTAATCATCGAAACAACTTGAGAACTAAAAACTCTATTAACTGTTAATCTGGATTTTGATTACAAATCTTAGTTACTAGAACATCACAACTAAACCCATTTTACTTTCCGTAATTGTTTCTTTAGGAAATAATAACGACATTTGAGTAAAATGCAACAGTGAAATCATTTCTATAGAGAAATTCTCTGTGGGATCGACCTCAACTCACGTTGAGTTCTATAAATTGACTTCGACTGTTTATATCTCTTAATTGAGGTGTAGGTTTGGATGTATCAAAATTTGGTTCATCGGACCTAGCATTGGAGAAGTTCCCATCACCGGTCATAGATCTCTTCACCTCCCTATTCTTTTTCCTAAGCCTTAACTCCATAATTTGTTGGGCATACACCATAAGCCTAGAGATATCCATGTCATGAAGGAGCATTGCCGTATGACATTCTTCTTCAACCAAGTAGGACACACTCGTCAAAAACCTACGCATCTTATCTCTCGAATTCGCCACTATAGTCGGAGCATACTTGGATATTTGGGTAAATTTCAAGGCATACTCCTTAACACTCATGCTACCTTGCTTAAGGTTAATGAATTCTTCCACCTTAGCTTCCCTCAACTCTCGGGGAAAGAACATATCAAGGAACACCGATATAAATACTTCCTACTCTATGGGACCCGCTCATACCGATCTATTTCTCTTCCATAGATCATACCATACTTGAGAAACACTCTTCAATTAGTAAGCGGCTAACTCCGATTTCTCTATCAAAGTCAACCCCATAATGTCAAGTATCTTATAAACTTTTTCCACAAATTCTTGAGGATCCTCTTCCATTTTGGAGCCATGAAACTCGGGAGGGTTCATTCTAGCAAAATATCTAACCCTTGAAGCAATTGAATTCACATGAGTCCCAACATCTCTATTGGCCTGAGCCATCACCGCTTGAGCTTGAGTAGTCATAGCTTGAGCTTGAGTCGTCATAGCTTGGGCATACATTTGAAAATCCGACCTAACCCTCACATCCGGCATAGCTGAAGGATTAACCGGAGCTTGATTAACTTGAGGAGCTTCTTTATTCACATTGTCGCCCTCCATTCTTCTAGAATTATCCCTTCGTGTATTCATATCCTAGAGACACAAGGGAAGGATTAGGAGAGGGACTTTATAGAGTTAAAATCTATGGAACGACTTAAGAGTAATGAAAGAAGTGTAGTTTAATAATTATCTTGTAGCCTCTCATTCATAAATGTGGCGCGCTTCACACTATGAACAGGACTCTACTAGACGTGGCTTATGAGACATTATCCTAGAATCATTCTAAGCCTTGTGCTCTGATTACCAAGTTTCTCATGACCCAGGGGTACCCCCTAGATGTAACAAGGCACATAATACCCCGAAGGGCACCATGTAAGCCACTTAGAATATCATAACATAAAGCATTAGAACAATAAGAAATAAAACACATTTCAAGTCTTAAAATTTTTTTCATAAAAGCAAAGCGGAAGTCTAGACTTGTCTCAATATAGCCATCTATTACAATCCTTGAATCAAATTGGAACTAGCACATACAACATGTCCAAAAATGGAAGTACAATAAAAGAAACTACAAATATAGTATCAGTTCTCGAATCATGAGGACTCACCAACAACCTAGGAGAAATGATCAAGTCCAACCTTTAGTGACAATGGGGACCACCTTGAGAACCTGACCATACACTTGGGGAAAATGTAGGAAAATATGGGTTAGCACAAAAATCCACTAAGTATGATAGCCATGCATAAAAACATTGAAAACATGCAAAAAGGGACATTTCATTTGAATGCATGCACTTTGCTAAGTTAAATCATCATTTTGAAAATAGTGGAAATACACAAGTAATAAGCATAAGAGACACCACAACAAGACATAGGCTATAACATGGTAGACAATAATCATAACTAGTGAACATAAGATATAACATCATAGACATAGACATAGTCAATGCAATCTAGTCTTAGCAGAACATAAGAGAAACACTTCATGAGCCACCACAAGGCAAGCTTGGGCAATGTATGGATAAGACCCCATAATCACACCCATGCTAAGAAAGTCATTTTAGGTCCTCATTCAAGTATACCATCTTTAGATCTCATTCTTAGCTTATTTCTCATAGACAAGTGAACATTCACCTTTAGTCAATCATACCAAGGAAAGCAACTCATGACAACAATCCAAGTTAAACAAACATCATTACAAGTAGTCCTCATATCAAACATACTTAGCACATAGTCATAAGCATATCCATTACCTAATCATCATAACATAAGGGGAACATACCATAACTACCCTCAAATCATACTTGTGCAATGCATAAATGAGATCCCATACTCTTACCCATACTATGTAAAGCTCCTTGAGTAGCCATAGTTCATACTAGACTTGACCTTGTGGGAAATTAGCCTTAACGGACATAGGCCATGTGAGCTTAACATGGAATAAAGTGTTACCCACACCGAAAAGGGTTGTCCTACTTGACTAAGGTAGAACCATTAACTTAGTTTAGGTGGATCAATTATCTAAATAACCTACGGGGGCACTTAGTTATGGGACAAGGAGATCGTTCCTAGATACACGGGCTCAACTCTCGTGAGGGCATCCATCTCCAGAGATTGCTTCTAGAAACCCGAGCTCAACTCACGTGAGGGCTTCCATCTCATATCATTATCCGATCGGTGATAAACATAATTCCCACAGAATACTTCATTAAGTCATAACTTGATTCATGTCTTATGGAAAGATGTCCTTGACAATGAATCCAAATGAGTTCATTAGGATAGCTCTTAGATCATGCGTGAGAATAACCTTTCATCATGCATGTCTTTATTTAGATTAAATTAGGTGAGAATAGCCTTTCAACCTTAGAATCATCATTATGTGAGAAAACCTTTCACATCTTGTTCATTATGTGTTCAAGAGAATAGCCTTTCAATCAACACAACAAAATTATAATAATCATGGACACTTCAGTCTGAAAGTGTTCTTAAAGAACATACATAAATCTCATAATCTTGCATAATTCTCATACTTTTACCCGTAAAGGATCAAAGATCATATTCAATAAACAGATCTAGAATTACTACATTATACATCGATAATAACATGATTCAAATAACTCAATTACTACAAGTATAATCTCATAATATCCTTCTTCTATCAACAAACCTGCATTCACAAGATCATAATTGGGAATTTAGGGGATTTCATTGATTCTTGGGAGATTTCATCATAAAAACATAATAATCATCAATTCAATCATAATATAAGGTAAATAAATAATTAGATTCGTTTTTGAAAGGAATCTATGATTTGGAGTCAAACCCTAGTTTTTTGGGGAAATTTCTATCTTTGAAATTGAGTTTGGAGGGACTCCATGGATGAAGGACTACGATACCTTCGTGATGACTCCCCATGAAATTGAGAAGAAAACCCTTGCTTTTTGAAACCCTAGGCTCCAACTTCCTTCTTCTTCTTCTTCCTTGAGTTATAGTGAGAGAATTTTTTGTGAAAGTGAGTACTTTTGGGAATTTAAAAATAATGATTTGGATGAGTTAGTTTAAGGTTCTAAAAGACTTATATAGGTGTTTAAAAATAGGCGAAAATGGCATCACTTAATATTAATTAAAAATGGAAACCCCCAAAGTACCCCTAGACTTAAGTGACAAAAGGCAGTTTCCAAGCCCCATCCACGACCCTCACTGATGAACCATGGTTTGACCCACGACCCGTGATGGTAAGGCGTGGTTTGAGTTACTGGAACTGGAAACTTGGCCCTTAACCCACAATACCAGACCACGAGGGTGGACCCACCTACAGGGCGTGGGTTTTGTCGTAGGTCATGGTCATAGGCAGATTTTGGGGTGGTTTGCTAGCTTCCTCTTCAAGGACCCTTTGTTGGTCCTTGGGAAGTCGTATCTTTACGTATTAACCCTGAAACACTTCACTCTAAGTATAGGAGGTTAAATTCACAACTCTAACCCTCACGTCAAGCCCTAGATTCCTCATGTAAAGCTCTAGTTTAGCCTACTATTTCCCGGGGTGTTACATTATCTCCCCCTTGGGAACATTCATACTCGAATGACGATCTAGAAACCTTACGGAAGTATAGACTAATGATTAGAAGCCCACCATGCATGAAACATCAAAATAATGCACAATTCAAAGGAGGAAACTTCAACTCCATCTCACACACACTCAATGCAACACAAGGAAGCATGAACTACATCTAACAACCCATTAAGCATGAAACTCAACATTTCCCATGTTCATCGGATGAACTACCTTCTCCAACTAAAATCATACTCGACATAATCCATGAAACCATTAGGAAAACTATTTAGGAGAAGCGTATACATATTAGGCATGTTCATCAAAACATCTCATGAAGTCAAATAGGAAACTCATACTAAAAGCACTACAACATGAGGAATATAAATCATGAAAACTCATTTTCTTTCTAAACATGAATTTCTAAAGAACATGCATATCATAAGAAAATCATGGAAACACATAAATCACACATGAACCCTTACGTCAAGCACTAGAACCCTTACCTAAAGCTCTAGTTTAGCCTACTAGTTTCCGGGGTGTTACATCTATAAAGTTTTGGGGATCCTCACCAATCTGCGACCCTAGATACTCAGGTGGATTCATCCTAACAAAATCGAAACTCTAGCTGCAGCTTACCCAACATTAGTGTTAGTAGGAACTTGGCCTACTGATTGTTCTGGTTGGTTACAATCTAAGCCAAAATCTGAATGGCGTTTTGAAACTCTACATTATAAACTTCCTGATCTGGGATTGAAGAAGTTGTGTTAGCGTTGCATGCATTAGCTTTCCTTCCATAAGCCATATGAGGAGGCACGATCTGAAATGTATAACACTGGATTAGAAGCAGAGATCATACCAACGCACGATAAGAATATCAAGAAAGTGAAGTTTTCCCAAAACACTTCGTAGCCACTCTCTCATTAGATGTGGTTCACTTCACACCCATGAAAAGGACTCTACTTAGTGCGGCTTTTCATAAATCCTAGGACTCTTAAACCTAAGGCTTTGATACCAAGTTTGTCACGCCTCGAGGCTACCCCCAGGACGTGGACACGGGACCTAGGATCACGAGTGACCCCAAGCTAACCCTGAGCAGGCATATCATAGCATACTAAGATAAAGTGAAATAAAAAATACTGTGTGAAAGCTTAAACATGAAATAAACTAAAAGATGGGGAATACCCAATCGAAGTCTGAATAAATAAACTGTGAGTTTAATGACATATGAAAGATCAAACTCCAAAGCTAAAGCTGAAACTAACTATGTCTGAAATAAAGCCTTAACTGACTAGAGATGCTGGGACATGCCCCAACTAAATCTAGCAAAACTGAAACTAAAGACTGAAAGTAAAAAGATAATCATGTCAATCGTCCTCGAAGAATGAGGACTCACTGTTGCTCCCAATTTCACATGCAAGTGTACGCGATCGCAAGTAATATAGTGGCTCTTAAAAGAACCAGATTATCGAACCCAAAGGACTTGTCAATTAACTATTTTTACTAAATTATATTGTTCTAATTATTTATTTAAGAGTGTCGAAAGAAAAGAATGCAAGAACAAAATAATAAAATTACTTACACTAGTTGGAAATTCCAGGGCTGCAACATTCAATGAATCTCATGTATCATATTATTGGCTTAGAACTAATTTTAGTTGTCAAGTTACTGATTTATAGGGTTAATTATATGAGTCGGGCTATACACCTCTCGTCGCCTACTCCAGTTAGCTATCTAACTACATCGTTGAGCGGGGATAAATAGACTAACTGACGAGTATTTATATTTTATCGTACTTCGTAACCAAGCAAGGTGTTCGTCTAGGCATCACTCCTGAACACTAATCACCTCAATTTAATGGGTGGATCGAGCTCTCCATATTTTTTGGTCTATCTAACCTCTCATCACCCGATTTTAAGATTAGACGATAGATTTATCTCTAGCTGGCTAGTCAAAAAATACTAAAACAAGAATATAGAAGTAACTTATAATGACAACCAATAATTAATTCATAAACCTTAAATATTCAACATTCGATTCGTAGCTATAGCCCCAGAACAAGGGTGTTTAGCCACTAATCTTTATTAAAACAAGAAGAAGAAAAGATCCCTAAAAAGTATTGATGACTTTCTACTTGATGCCCTATAATTGATCTTCTCTCCTCTTTGATAATCTCTAATAATTATTTCTATGAACTATTTATAGATGTAGAAAACCCTAAATAAATTAATTGAGTCCAAATTAAATTATGATTCCAAAACTAAATGGAATTCGACTTCCGTACAGTGGTTCGCCGCCTCAAACTCTTTTCTCTCTTCAGAATCTGCCACGTGGCAGCAACTTTGCAATTCAATTAGAATTCTGCCGATCTTTTCCATTTATATATATATATATATATATATATATATATATATATATATATATATAT
>JAJOOE010019513.1:0-28679 GCA_036250405.1 Solanum raphanifolium | reverse complement strand
CCCCCGAAAATCGGGAGGACATATCCTAATATTTTTGTTTAGTTAAAAAATCAAATCATAATAAGATTTGTACTATAATTTTGTATTACATATTTTTTTTGTGATAAGTGTTTTTTTTTTGTAAAAGAATTATTTAAGATGAAGGTTGAGGACTTTCAAAAATAGGTATACATAAATGTGAAAAGTGAGGTATAATAAATAGAGTTTAAAGGGATATATTGGTCATTTATGTATTTTACCCCGGGATTACTATACCACCAAAAGGGAGGGATAAATTAGCCCAGTACTAATTATTAATCTTGGGATATGTTATTCCAAGCTTTGCAACCAAACAAAGGATTAAAGGCTACTTAAAATTTATCCCAGGATTAACTCCCATTATCCATCACACCAAACGAACCCTAACTGTTATAGAAATCATGAACTGAAAACAGTCTATCTCGAGGATATGAGTTTTTTGTTGAGTATTTGAATCGATCTGCATTGGTAATTTAAAATCTTCAACAAAAAAAGTCATATTAATAATGTCACTTTTATATGTTATATTTATGAACTACAAAGATAAGTTACTTTATTATGTGTTTAACATGATGGTGTTGTTAAGTGGTCCATTCGCTTTGTACGAAAAGATCCAAGCTTTACAATTCTAGGAGGTTAGTTTTTGAATAATAGTTACTTCTCATACTTTAGTGCTAATATTACATTTTAATATCCCGATCATAGAATGAAACAAAATTAAGTACTTCTTCTCAGATGTGATAAGCAAAGTTGCTTATCTTATTTTTGATAATATAATTAATATGGATAAATTTTATGTGTCTTCGATATCTTCTTCTAATACCCTTTGAGATATTCCACTCTTTAAAACAACATAAGACTAAATCACTTAGGGGTGGGAGTGTGGTAGCTATGGAGTGTCTTTCTTGATGAAGACTTGATATATGATCCCATATTAGCTAAGCGTGAGAAATATTTTTTTTAGAAATCGAATCACTAAGGTAAATGGTTAAAAGCGTCATATTTTCTATGTGACTGAAGCTAAGATTGAATAATGAAAATAAGTGCATATTAAATTGACCATATAAATACGTATCTTTGTTGTTCCCTAATTGCATTGCTTGCAATGGAAAAGGATGGTATTGTTTCTTGGATGGATACTCTAGGTACAACAAGATTTTAATTGCTACTTAAGATCAGGAGAAAACCAGTTTTACATGTCCATATGGTACTTTTGTGTTCAAACGCATGCCATTTGGATTATGTAATGCTCCTCCGACCTTCCAACGATGTATGATGTCAATTTTCTCGAACATGGTAGAAGATACTTTGTAGGTATTTATAAATGACTTCTCTGTGGTAGGTGACACTTCTGATGACCTTTTGTCCAATCTTAGCAGGGCACTACAGAGATGTGAAGAGGTAAACCTAGTTCTGAATTGGGAAAAGTGTCATTTCATGGTCAAGAATGTCACGCCCCGAGCCTACACCTTGTGCGGGACTGGCACTCGAGAATCATTGTTGGCCCAAGAGAACCCTTGCCCTGACTTACTTTCTCAACAGAAAATGTACTTAAATAAATCTTAAATAAACATGTCTGAATAGATAAACTGAGAATATTTAGAAATAACATTCAACTTAGCCAAAGAGACAACTCAAGTTTCAACATAAGCAAATCATATATCATCATATATATATATATAAGAGAACCCTAGGCCCGTCTATGTGGCACCACCACAAATCAGAATTCCCTTTGAATTTATTTATTTTCAAAACTAGCCTTCCCATTTCATGAAAAATTGTAACTTATATGAAAAGTCGCGACTTTTATATCAAAAGTTGTAACTTTTATGAAAAGTTGTGACTTTTACGAAGATTTGTGACGTTTATGAAAAATTGTGACTTTTATGAAAGATTGTGACCTTTCTGAAGGGTTGTAACTTTTGAAAAGAGTTGTGACCTTTCCGATAAGGCACACTAAGCATTTGTTCACACTACCCTTTATTGTCTATAAATAGAGTTATTTTCTTCCACTATTATTTGTAGGTGTTTTTCCGTTGTAGGGTAGTAGAATTCAAATACATTAATGAAGCTTCTTATGAAGTTTGTTTCATTTTTCGAAGTTTTCTTCCTGCTATTTCATGGAGCTTAATCTTTACTATAAGTCATAGTGATTCATGTAATTATGACAATTTTTTTTTGCTATTTTGGTGACTTTTTTTTAACTCTCTTAAAAATTTCAGCAAAGATGATTGAAAATTGATCTTCTCTTTTGTCCCTTTCTACAGGTTTCTTTGTATAAACAAAGAATATTGATATTGATTGCAATGCGACATTACTACTCTTGCACCTCTTATTTCACAACTCATAACGTTGTTGAAATTGTTGAATTCATTACATTTGGTTCTTTAGTAAACAAAACTTTTATTTCTGCCACTATTATTTGTAGGTTTTTTTTGCAACAGGGGAGTCGAATTTAAATACATTATTTAAACTTCTTATGAAGTGTGTTTCATTCCTCAAAGTTTTCTTCCACATATTTCATGAATCTTAGTATTTTACTGTAAGTCATAGTGATTCATGTATCTATTGCAATTTCTATTTGCTATTTTGGTAACTTTTTCTAAACTCTGTTAAAAATTCCAGTGAGGATGATTGAAAATTTATCTTCTCTTTTGTCCCTTTCTACAGGTTTTTTCATATACTTTTTGGAAAATTACTTGGGGGTTGTGCTATATTTGATAGCACACAACAACAAATATGTGATAAGTAATACGGAACCAATGATGAAGTTTGTTAAAAGAACCAAACAATTTGCTCTCTTGCTTGCTATAGTTAGTATATTATTTTGATTGTTTTTTCTTAGGTACAAATAATTCGTATGTCATTGCACTCTTCCTAGAATATTAGTATAGACACAATTAGTCCACTTCTTTTGTCGCAAGTTAAGTAATTTGTCATATTTCTTCGTCTCTTTTATTTGGGCATAATAAGAGATCAAGTATTCTTGACACAAACAAATGTCCAAAATACACTATAACATAAATAATTTTTATCAGCAATAAATATGAACATTAACGAAGAGTGCTTGAGCCTTTACCGATATTAATTAATTGTCATTAGATTCAATGTTGCTATAAACTTTAGGGACATTTATAGAGAGTACCAATTGCCTCTGAAAATACATATTTAGCGACAATTAAGCTATTAATTGCCGTTAAAGATCATTTTTACTGTAGTGATAACTCTTTATGATACTAACAATCTTTTAAAAAAAATATAAACTTGGATACAACCCGATATACTATCTTTCTGAAAAATATGTTTAGCAATATGCTTTTTTCTTTTTAATTGCTAGGAAAGTAACGTTGTCTTTATTATTATTTGTGGATATTTATGAGTTCAAGTGCTCACAAAATTATGTTGTGAGATTTTAATATGTTATGTGTCAAAATTTTTGTTTAGAATATCCAGTTGTGAACAGTTCCATTCAGATGTCACCTACTGCTTGGTTGATAATTGCATTAATTCTTTGTAACTGCATACTATAACCATAACAATAACTATGGTTCAATTCCAAATAACTCGGGGACAGTGATATGAAACCTAAGCAATAGTAATGACTACTTTGAGACAATGAGGAATACATTTATGATACTAACAATCTTAGGGTCATTTTTAACATATACATGACACGTCATACTATAGTAAAAATAGATTGATGGAGGTTCATAAGAAAGGAGCTGAAGGTCTTCCATTTGAGTTTAGTTAATTATGTTCTTGTATGGACGTGATATTCCACTTTACTTCGAAGCATTGTTGTTCGAGGCTTTTTGGTCTCTTCTTTAAACGTCTGATGTTGTTCTTTATAACTTTTTGGAATTGATCACATTTCATTACTTCTAACCCACTAATTCTATGGAGATTTTCTTAGACTTCTTTCTTATACTTAAAATCTCTCGATGATTCATAATTTTTCTATAATAAAAACAAGAATTAAAAAATATAACACTTTAAGATTTCGACAAAGTAATGTATGTATCGAAAATATGAATATGATCGAATGATCATATGTAAGCTTAATAAAATAGGTCAATCCCGTGCAAAGCACGGGTAATTTAGCTAGTCACAAATTAATGACAAATGAACTAACTGACTGTCTATGAAGCCTCTAACACCTGAGATGGACGTCGGGACAAGACCCACGACATCCTAATGAACTAAAATACTAAAAGCAATAAGAGGGATCCTCTGGAAGGAAGGAGGCTCACCAACAACTCTAGAGCTCAACTAGAATCAACGATGCACTGGATACTGATCCTGGTTACCTGTATCTGCATCATAACAACGATGCAGGCCAAATGGCATCAGTACATTGAATGTACGAGCATGCGAGGGGGATTCTAAAACAAGACATAAGCTAGAAAGGAAATGAATGAACAAACTGGGTCTCAACTCAACTTATTTCAATATAAAGCAGTAATATAAATGCAATATAAAGAAAATCTTTTAAAACATAGATAACAACTTTGAGTATTTAAAAATACAATAGTAACTTTGTGTATATGCGAAGATACAATTTAACCCTGGATGTATATAAAAATACAAATAACTTTGTGTATATAATAATACAAAATACTTCTATGGGAGTTTTTCTAACTGACAGCCATCACGTAAGACCTATTGTTATGATACAACGTTTTGCCTCACGCTGATAGGTCCGTCCTATACCTTGCCGATGGTATAGAACCTGACTACTATGTGGATCCAGTAGTCTATGCTAAAAAACACTAAGCAATCATCTAAAAAGTATGACCATTTTCTACCCATGGTGGCTACATGGTTTATGAGGGCTGAGAGTTGTCTGAACTCTCTCCCATATCGGTGTTCAATACTACTCCCAAAATATACTAGCTCATATGTTTAAAAACATAACTCTGTGGTTTGAGATAATTACTCAAAAACTAGCCCGAAGGCTCTCCTGGAAATCAGTGTTTCCTCTCTTGCTAAATTGTGATAGCATTTACTCTTTACTGAAAACTAGCTCAAAGGCTCTTTTAGAAATCTCAATTTCCTTTATTGTTTAAATGTGAAAAAACATTTTCTCTTTGAGAATACATAGTCCCGATATACTCTTTCAAAGAAATGAACTTGAATCTTTACACTTTACTCAACTTAAAACTCAGGTCTTAAAACAAAGTTAAAACATTTATAAAAGACTGTTGGAAGACTCTATGAACTTCTCTTGTCTTGACTCTTAACTTTCCTTGAATTTGAATTTATGGATTCAAAGATTGTGATTTGTGATAGGAAAGATCTCGTAATGTTTAAGAGTGTTTTTAGATAGTTAAACATGAGAAACGATCATGAAATCACTGTCTAGAAGCAAGTCCGCGATGCGGAGATGCATTTAAATATTTGGTTGCAAAATTAATTTTGAGGTAGAAGGGTCCATGACCGCTCCGTGATGCGGAGAAAAATTTTCCAATCCTAAGGAATAGGTCCGCGACGCGGACCTAGTACGTAGATTTGCCCGACTTGTTCATTCTTGGTTATCAAAAACCAATTCACCTGAAGTCAATTCTTTTTCTCAATTCCTCTTTATATTCGCATACCAGTATATGTACACAAGAATCTAATCAAACACAACTCTAAAATCGACACGATTCCATCAAGAACTCAACAATCCCATCAAATCTCAAGAACGAAAGTCAATTTCAAGAACACAATTCAAGATTATCGAACTTTCAACTTTCTAAAACGAATTTCACTGAACTAAACATGATTGGCGCGTGGGTGAACGAACTCAATGCTATAAAAATCTCACATACCTCTTTAGGGATCCACCCTTGGTCAAACGACTTCGATTCCGCAAGAAATCTCCAAGAACACCTTGACTTTTCTCCTCTTTTCTCCTCTTAGTTCTTTCTCTAAAAACCCTAGCATAATTCTTAATTGCGTAAACTGAACTAACTCAGTTTAGACCCCAAATAATTTACTAAAAATGGATTTAATTAATTGGGTAATGAAAAGATTAAAATACCCCTTTAAAATCCGGTTAACTTTCCTTATTCAGACAACCTGACTTCAAACGGGCATATCTCCCTCATATGAACTCGAAAACTAGCAAAATTGGTGGTGTTGGAAATATAATTCAAAGACCTTTCATTTAATATTTTATAGCACACCTAAATCATCCTGTGCTGAGAGGTCCGTTGAATTTGACCCAAAACTTATACTTAGCCAAACTTTACAAATTTGATCTTTCCAAAAATGGTTTGTTTCTAATTCTGGTTCTTTCAAATAACGGGGTGTTACAATATCTACCCCTTGGGAACATTCGTCCTCGAATGAGATTAATCTTAGTAGGCTAAGAGCGTAACATCTAACATTCAGCTCAAACACCCTACAAGCAAATCTAACACATTCAATATATCAATAAAAGAGTACAAAAAGGAGAATTAGTACCTTGATCTGGAATTTATCTAGGCTTAAAGAAATATGGATATCTCTTCTTCATATCCTCCTCATCTTCCAAGTAGCTTCCTCAACAAATTGATTTCGCCACAAAACTTTGACTGATGTTACTTCCTTGGTTCTCAACTTGCGAACCTGGTGGTCTAGAATCTGAACATGAATCTCATCATAAGACAAGCTATCCTTAATACCAATATCTTTAGTTGGTATGATTAGTGAAGGACCGCCCATACACTTTTTCAACATAGAAATGTGAAACACTGGATTAACTGCTGCTAACTCTTGTGGTAGCTCCAACTCATAATCTACATTACCAATCCTTTTGGATATTCTATAAGGACCAATATACCGGGGACTAAGCTTCCCCTTCTTACCAAATCTCATAACGCCCTTCATGGGTAAAACTTTAAGTATACCCAATCATCTACTTCAAACTCTAAGTCTCTTCTCCTAACATCAGTGTATGATTTCTGATGACTCTGCATTGTTTTCAACCTTTCGTGAATAGCTCTCACTTTCTCCATAGCTTGATGAACTAAGTCTGGTCCTATCAACCCAACTTGACCAACCTCAAAACATCCAATTGGAGATCTGCACCTTCTCGCATAAAAAAACTTCATAAAGAGTCATCTGAATGCTAGAATAGTAACTGTTGTATAAGCAAACTCAATGAGAAGTAGGTGATCATCCCAATTACCCTTGAAATCAATCACACAGGTCATCAACATATCTTATATATTCCGAATAGTGCACTTTGCTTGACCATCTATCTGAGGATGAAAAGCAGTACTTAAGTTCACCTTTGAACCCAAGCCTTTCTAGAATGACTTCCAAAACTGTGCAGTAAATTGCGCACCTCTGTCTGAAATAATAAAAACATGCACCTCGTGATGTATAACTACCTCTTGAAGATACAACTTGGCATAGTCCTTTGCTGAATGGGTAGTCTTTACCGCCAAAAAGTAGGCTAATTTGGTCATTCTATTAACACTCACCAAAATAGAATCATATTGCCTGAGAGACTATGGCAACCTAGTAATGAAATCCATATTGATATTCTCCCACTTCCATTCCAGAAGTTCTATATTCTGAGCCATACCACCAGGCCTTTGGTGCTCTACTTTCACTTGTTGACAATTCAGGCACTTAGCAACGAACTCAATAATACCCTTGTTCATACTATTTCACCAATATACTTCTTTCAAGTCACGATACATCTTGGTGGAACCCGGATGGATAGAATATCTAGAGCTATGAGCTTCCTCCATGATCCTCTCTTGCAGTTCATCCACCCTTGGTACACACAATCTACCTTGATATCTCAACACACCATCTCCCTCTTGTTCAAAAGCCATCACTTTTTTCTTATGAACATTTGCCTTCAATTAAAGTAATATGGGTCTTGGTTTTGCTTTTCTTTCACTTCTGACACTAATGATGATTCAGCCCCATTCATCACCACTACTCATCCTTCTGTGGAATCCATTAGTCGAACTCCTAATCGTGCAATTATGTTCACATCTTACGCTAACTCTCTCTCTTTTCTTCTCAACATGGGTGGTACTACCCATAGACAACCTACTCAAGGCATCAACAGCAACATTAGCCTTATTTGGGTGGTATAGAATACTCATGTCGTAATCCTTGAGTAACTCTAATCACCTCCTCCGTATGAGATTAAACTCTTTCAGACTAAACACATACTGAACACTCTTGTGATCGGTGAACACGTCTACAAGAACACCATAAAGATAGTGACGCCATATTTTCAAAGCAAATACTACGGCAGCCAATTCTAGATCATGGGTTGGGTAATTCTTCTCGTGAATCTTAAGTTGTCTAGAGCCATAAGCTATAACTTTACCATTTTTCATTAACACACAACCCAAACCAACTCTGGATGCATCACAATATACCACAAAACCTTGAGTACCTTCTGGAAAGGTCAATACTGGGGAAGTAGTCAACCGCTTATTCAATTCCTGAAAGTTTTTCTCACAAGCTTCAGACCATTGAAATTTAATTGTCTTCTGAGTCAACTTGGTCAAAGGGGATGAAATATATGAGAACCC
Organism: Solanum raphanifolium; assembly: GCA_036250405.1. NCBI lineage: Eukaryota > Viridiplantae > Streptophyta > Magnoliopsida > Solanales > Solanaceae > Solanum > Solanum raphanifolium. Next base: position 20,133 of record JAJOOE010019513.1, on the reverse strand, counting down.
CTCTACGAACCTTTTATAATATCCTGCCAACAGCAAGAAACTCCTAATATCAGTTAAGGATGTGGGTCTAGGCAAATTCTGCACTGCCTCTATTTTTTGAGTGTCAACTCTAATTCCATCACAGAAAACAATGTGGCCTAAGAATGCCACAAACTCAAGCCAGAGCTCACACTTAGAGAACTTAGTATACAACTCTCTATCCTTTAGAGTTTGGAGAACTATTCTGAGATGGCTAGCATGATCTTCCTCATTTCTCAAATAGATTAGAATGTCATCAATGAACATGATAACAAACATATCTATATAAAGCTTGAATACTCTATTCATAAGGTCCATGAACGCTGCAGGCGCATTAGTTAAACCGAACGACATGACCAGAAACTCATATTGACCATAACGGGCTCTGAAAGCTATCTTTGGAATATCACATTCCCTTACCCTCAACTGATGGTAGCCTAATCTGAGATCTATTTTGGAAAAACAATTAGCACCCTAAAGTTGATCGAAGAGATCATCAATTCTCGGAAGAGGATACTTATTGTTGATAGTAACCTTGTTCAACTGACGATAATCTATACACATTCTAAGGGAACCATCCTTCTTCCTTAAAAATAAGACCGGAGCGCCCCAAGGTGAGACACTTGGTTGAATAAAACCCTTATCCAGGAGTTCTTTCAACTGCTCTTTTAACTCTTTCAACTGCTCTTTTAACTCTTTCAACTCTGCTGGGGCCATTTTATATGGCGGAATAGATATAGGATGAGAATCTGGAAGAAGGTCTATACTGATGTCTATTTCTCTCTCAGGAGGTACTCTAGGAAGATCATCTGCAAAGACTTATGAAAACTCTTTTACTACTGGAACTGACTGAATTGGAGGTATTTCAACACTAGAGTCATTAACTCATACTAAGTGATAGACACACTCCTTGGAAACTAACTTTCTTGCTTTAAGGTACGAAATAAAATGACCCATAGGCACTGCTGAACTACTCTTCCACTCTATAACTAGCTCATTAGGAAACTGGAACTTGACAACTCGAGTTCTACAATCAACTGAGGCATAACAGGCATGAAGTTAGTCCATACCAAGAATAACATCAAAATCTAACATGTCTAACTCAACTAAATCAGCCATGGTGCTTTTGTGATTGATGGAAATGGTACAATCACAATAGACTCTCTCTGTTAGAATAGACTCACCAACAAGCGTAGAAACACTAAAGGGCTCACTAAGTTTCTCAAGAATAACATCAAAATTCATCGCAACATAATGAGTTACAGAGGATAAACTCGCTCCTGGATCTAGCAAAGAATAAATATCAACGTTAAAGACTTGGATCATACCAGTGACAACATTTGACGAATCCTCTTGCTCTTGGTGACTAGTTATAACATACATACGATTTCCTCCTCCGCCTGCCCCTGAAGTAGCTCCTCTAGATGCTGCTCTTTCTGGTGGAGCGACTGAAGAGTACTGAGCACTAGTGCCCCAATTACCATTACCTTGCCTGTTCTTAGGACACTCTCACATAAAATGTCCGTTCTGAACACACTTGAAGCAACCAGTGGAACCATCATTCGACACACCCCTGGGTGTCTCCTACCACACTTAGCACATGTGGGAGGCTTACTACCCTCTTTTGCCACTCTACCTTGAGAATGTGCAAGTCTAGCTCTGAAATTCTGGGAACTCTGACTCTGGAACTCACCTCTGTTTCTTGGCGCAGGTGCACTAGCAGATGATGGAGCAGGTCCCTTTTGTTTTTGTTGGAAGGAAAACCAGTTCGCATTACCCTTTTGTTGCCCGGACTCATTCCCTGATGTCTTAGGACTTTTATTCTTTAAGTCTTCTCTATCCCTTGGCTTGTCCTCCTCAACTTGTTGCACATGGATCATTAGCCTTGCTATGTCCATATCCCCTATAAACATGGCTGCCTTGCCTTCCTTGCTTGAAGACGAGACAACCCATAAATGAATAAACTCATCCTGCTCCTCATGTCAACAGCCATCTCCGGAGCATAGCGAGAAAGTTGGGTGAACTTGAGACTGTACTCATGAACATTCAAAGAATCCTGCTTAAGAGTGAGGAACTCTTGTACCTTCGCTTCTCTCAGTTCTCGGGGAAAGAAACGCCCCAAGAAGTCCTCGTCAAACAAAGCCCAAGTCACAAGTGGTGCACCCTCAACTCGATTCTTCTTCCATTGATCAAAACAGATTCTAGTGACACCCTTCATTTGGTATGCAGCTAGTTCCACCCTCTCAACATCGGCAACATGCATAATCTCAAAGATCTTCTGAAGCTCTTCAACAAAGTTTTTTGGATCCTCGGTAACACTTGAACTAATAAAGCTTGGAAGATTCATCCTTAAGAACTCACAGATTCTTGAATTATCATTCACTTTCTGTTGTTTCTCTCTCTGTCCAACTTGATTGGTCACATCTTGACTTAGCATCCGGATAGCTTCACGAAATTCAGCATTGGTGACCTCTCAATGGGCTTGCACTTCTGGTGCATTAGGTACCCCTTGTTCCTGTGGCTCAATATTCCTTCTAGTCGGACGACCTTTGACAGCTCTTCGTGGAGGCAAGATCTAAAAGACACGTGCAAGAACAAATTAGAAGAAACTTTTTAGAGATAAAACTCAAACGCATAAATAAGTATGAAAGAAGTGAGATAATTCCTAAGTGTTACAGCCTCCTGATTATAGATATGGCGTGCTTCACACCAATAACTAGGACTCTACAGACACGGCTTCATTGACTCCCTAGGACTCTTGAACTCTGTGCTCCGATAACAAGTTTGTCATACCCCGAGCCTAGACCCTTGACGGGACTAGTACTCGAGAACTATTGCTGGCCCCAAATGAACCCATGGCCTGACTTACTTTCTCAGTGGTAGACTTAACTCAACAGAAAATGTACTTAAATACAATCTTAAATAAACATGCCTAAATAGATAAACTGAGTATATTTAGAAATAACATTCAACTTAGCCAAAGAGGCAACTCAAGTTTCAACATAAGCAAATAACAAGATAATGACAAATGAACTAACTGACTGTCTATGAAGCCTCTAACAACTAAGATGAACGTCGGGACAAGACCCACGACATCCTAATGAACTAAAATACTGAAATCAATAAAAGGGATCATCCGGAAGCAAGGAGACTCACCAACAACTCTGGAGCTCAACTAGAATCAACGATGCGCTGGATGATGCTCCTGATTACCTGTATCTGCATCATAACAATGATGCAGGACAAATGACACTAGTACATTGACTGTACGAGCATGAGAGAGGAATTCTAAAACAAGACATAAGTTTGAAAGGAACAAACCTGGTCTCAACTGAACTGAACTGAACGGAACTCATTTCAACATAAAGCAGTAATATAAATGCAATATAAAGAAAAGCTTTTAAAACATAGATAACAACTATGTATATTTAGAAATACAATAGTAACACTGTGTATGCAAAGATATAATATAAGTCTGGATGTATATAAAAATACAAATAACTTTATGTATATAATAATACAAAATACTTCTGTGAGAGAAATTCTAACCGACAACCATCACGTAAGAGCTATTGTGATGATACATCGTTTTGCCTCACGTTGCCAAGGCTGTCCTATACTTTGCCTAGTGTATAGAACCTGACAACTAAGTGGATCTACTAATCTATGCTGAAAGCACTAAGGAATCATCTAAAAAGTATGACCCTTTTCTACCCATGGTGGCTACATGGTTTATGGGGGCTGGGAGTTGTCTGAACTCTCCCCCATATCAGTGTTCAATACTACTCCCAAAGTATACTAGCTCATATGTTTAAAAACATAACTCTATGGTTTGAGATAATTACTCAAAAACTAGCCTGAAGGATCTCTTGGAAATTAGCGTTTACTCTCTTGCTTAATTGTGAAAACATTTACTCTTTACTGAAAACTAGCTCAACGGCTCTTTTGGAAATCTCAGTTTCCTTTATTGTTTAAATGTGAAAAAACATTTTACGCTTTGGGAATATGTAGTCCCTATATACTCTTTCGAAGAAATGAACTTCAATATTTACTCTTTACTTAACTTAAAACTCAGGTCTTAAAACAAAGTAAAACATTTGTAAAACACTCTTGGAAGACTATGAACTTCTCTTGACTTGACTCTTCACTTTCCTTGGATTTGAATTTATGGATTCAAGGATTGTGATTTGTGATAGGAAAGATCTCATGATATTTAAGATTGTTTTTAGATAGTTAAACATGAGAAACGATCAAGAAATCACTCTCTGGAAGCAAGTCCGCGACGAGGAGATGCATTTAAATATTTGGTCGCGAAATAAATTTTGAGGCAGAAGGGTCCGTGACCACTCCACGACACGGAGAAACTTTTTCCAATCCAAAGGAACAAGTCCGGGACGCGAACCTGGTACCCAGATTTGCCCCACTTGTTCCTTCTTCATTTTCAAACCCCAATTCACCTAAATTCGATTTTTTCTCAATTCCTCCTAGATTAAGATACCCAATATATGTACACAAGAATCTAATCAAACACAACTCTAAAATCGACACGATTCATTCAAGAACTCAACAATCTCATCAAATCTCAAGAACGAAAGTCAATTTCAAGAACACAATTCAAGATTATCAAACTTTCCACTTTCTAAAACAAATTTCGCTGAACTAAACTTGATTGGCACGTGGGTGAATGAACCCAATGCTATGAAAGTCTCACATACCTTTTTAGGTATCAACCCTTGGCAAAACGACTTTGATTCCTCAAGATATCTCCAAGAACCCCTTGACTTTTTTCCTCTTTTCTCCTCTTTAGCTCTTTCTCTAAAAACCCTAGCGTAATTCTTAATTGTGTAAATTGAGCTACATCATTTTAGACCCCAAATAATTTACTAAAAATGGGTTTAATTAATTGGGTAGTGAAAAGACCAAAATACCCCTTTAAAATTCGATTAACTTTCCTTATTCAGACAACCCGACTTCAAACTGGCGTATCACCCTTATACGAACTCAAAAACTAGCAAACTATGTAGTGTTGGAAAGATAATTCAAATATCTTTCATTTAATATCTTATAGGACACCTAACACATCGTGTGCTGATGGTTATGGTCGTTTGAAGTTGACCCAAAACTTATACCTAGCCAAACATGCCAAACTTTCCAAATTTGATCTTTCCAAAAATGGTTTGTTTCTATTTCTAGTTCTTTCAAATAATGGGATGTTACAAAGAAAGGCATAATATTAGGCCATAAAGTGTCTGAGAAATGTTTGGAGGTTGATAGGGCGAAAAGCAAAGTCGTTGAGAAGCTTCCACCATTTGTCTCTATGAAGGGAGTCCATAGTTTCTTGGGACATACAGGGTTCTACCGTAGATTCATTAAGGACTTCTCCAACATTGCACATCCTTTGTGTAAATTTTTTGAGGAGATACAATTTATTTTTGATGAGGCATGCACCAAACCATTTGAATCTCAAGGAGACGTTAATTTCAACTCCAGCTATCATTACTCCAGATTGGTTGAAACCATTTGAGGTAATATGCTATGCAACTGGTGTTGCTTTGGGGGTTGTGCTAGGTCAGAAGTGCAAAAATATCTTTCACCTGATATACTACGCAAGCAAGGTATTGAATAGAGTTTAAAACAAATATACCGTCACCGATTAAAAATTCCTCGGAACTATAAGATGTGAAAACCAAGTGAAGGCCACTTTTCAAGGTTAAAAATAGAAAAGAAGGGGATAGCTGAGCTTGCCATTGATGACACATTCCAAGTTGAGCAAGTAGTAGCCGCTACTCTTGATCATATTTCTTGGTTTGAAGATTTTTCCAACTATCTTGCCAGTGATTTGATGCCTGGGGAATTAACCATTCATCAAAGGAAAAGGTTCTTGCTTGATGTGGGAAAATACTTTTGGGATAAACCTTACTTGTACATGATTTTTGCTAGCAAGATAATCAGGTGGTGTTTACTTAGAGCGGAAATGCTGAGTATTCTTGAAGCTTGTCACTCCTCTCCGGTTGGTAGACACTATGGAGAAGCTCGCACTGCCACAAAGTTTTTCAAAGTGGTTACTACTGGCCCACAATTCATCTAGATGTATTTGATATGGCAAAAGGTTGTGATATGTGTCAAAGGTAAGGAGCCAAATAACATCGTAATGAGCTACCTATGACCCCTATCTTGGAGGTTGAATTATTTGATTTATGGAGAATCAACATTATGTGGCCATTTGTGAGCTCATATGGGCAGAAGTACATCTTTGTAGCAGTAGACTATGTTTCCAAGTGGGTAGAAGTTGTTGCATTGGGGGCAAGTGATGGAAAAGTGTTGTTGGGTTCTTAAAGAGAAATATGTTTTTCTAGGTTTGGAACACCTAGGGTGATTATTAGTGACGGGGGTTCGCACTTCTACAACAAAGTGTTTAGCACACTACTGGCAAAATTATAGGGTGAAACAACAAAACGTAGTAACCCAATATCATCCGCAAACAGGTGGACAAGTTGAGGTTTCTAATAGAGAAATAAAGTTCATATTGGCTAAGAATATGAATGCGAACAGGATTGACTGGGAAAGGATATTAGATGACACACTATGGGAGTACTGGTCAACTTTCAAAACACACATTAGTATGTCACCGTACCAATTAGTGTTTGCAAAAGGAATGTCATTTGCCTGTGGAATTAGAGCACAAGGCGTTGTCGGTGCTAAAGAAACTAAACTTGAGTTGGAGTGAGGTAGCAAACATGAGATTGGAGAACAAGATAAATGAGATAGATGAATTTCGACTGAGGACTTATGAGAGATCTGCGTTGTACTAAGAAAGGATGAAGTTGTATCACGACAAACATATTGAGAAAAGGACTTTCAGTGCTAGGGACTTGGTGCTTCTATTTAACTCAAGGCTTAGACTGTTTCTAGGAATGTTCAGGTCTAACCATTTAAAGTGATGCACGTGTTTCAGTCTGGAGCCATTGAACTTGAAAATAAAAGGGTGAACGGTTCAAGGTAGATGAACAACGAGTTAAGTCGTACATGGGGTCCTAAAAGAAGTTAAGATAGTTAAAGAATTACAAATTGATGAAGTCTGAGTAATCAAGTAACCTGCATCGCGCCGCGACGTTAAATTATGCGCTAGTTGAGAGGCAACCCAAGATGTAATTGTATAAGTAGTTATTATTTAAATTTTTAAATTTTTATAGGTTAAATGTGTGTTAAATGAGTGCAGGAAGGACTTGGGACAAAAAGGTGTCACCACGGGCCAGTAAACGGGTCGTGAAGACCTACACGACCCATACAAAAAGTGTTACAGTTGGTCGTGTAATCACAGGCCAAGCTAGGGAAAGGTTCATGGAAGGGTTTATGGTCCGTTTAGCCTGCCGTAAACATTGAGGTAAGTTTTATAATTCTTTTCCTATGAATGGTGTCACAGGCGGTTTAACAGACCGTAGGCAACTTAAGTCTTTAAAACATTTACCAAAATAAATGAACAGACTTCTGAAACTGTACTGTCTATCTATGAAGCCTCTAAATGACAAAGATGGAAGTCGGGACAAGACCCACGACATCCTGACAAAACTAAAAAGTAACTGAAATCCTCCGGAAGCAAGGAGGCTCACCATAGCTAACTGGAATGGCAAGTTGTACTAACGAAGCACCCGTTGATGATTTTGACTACCTGTATCTGCATCATAAAATGATGTAGGACAAATGGCTTAGTACGTGGAATGTACGAGCATGTAAAGGGAATTCTAAAGCATAACATAAGTTTGCACTTGATAAAAAGGAAACATACTTACCTCTTCTCAACTCACTCAACTAAACTCAACTCAATAATAAGATACCCAACTCAAAGAGAAGATATGCAACTCAATGAAATAAGGCTCGACTCAACAATAAGATACTCGAATCTAGGTACTCAACTCTGGATACTTAACTCAATATAAAGAAACTATACAAATGCAATATATGGAAAGCTTTTAAAACAGTAGAAACCAACTCAATGTATTGAAAACTGCAATAGTAACTTAGTTTGTATGCAAGGATACAAGATAAAATATGTGTGTATATGAAAATACAAAGTAAACTGTGTGTATATAAGAATACAAAATATCTTTGTGTATATAAGAATACAAAATGTCTCTGTGGGACTTTCTCTAACCGACAACCATCACTATGAGCTATGTGATGATACATCGTCTTGCCACACGCTGCCAGGGCCGTCCTCTACTTTGCTGGGGTATAGAACCTACTCACTAAGTGGATCCACTAGTCTATGCTAAAAGCATTAAGGAGTCATCTAAAAAGTATGACCCTTTTCTACCCATGTTGGCTACACTGTTTATGGAGATTTTGAATTATCTGAACTCAAACTTGTCCCCATATCGGTGCTCAATACTACTCCCAAAATATAACTAGCTCATATGTTTAAAAACATAACTCTTTATGTGTTTTGAGATTATTACTCAAAAATCGTTCCCTTAATAGAGATGGTACTCAAACTTCTCAAAACTCTTTTGGAAATCTCAGTTTCCTCTCGTCTTAAATGTGAAAATATTTACTCTTAGGAATACTTAGTTCCAATATATCATTTTAAAGAAAATGAACTCAACTCTGCTCTCTCTCAAAAACATTTCAAAATCATATTATAATGTGATTATTGATGACTCGGGAAGTCATACTGCATAAACATTGAGAAGGAGCATTTTTTTCAATTGCAGTAACTAAAGCAAAGGAGGAGTGTTGAAGTTTGCTTTTAGTTACTACAGTAACTTTTAGCAAAATAAGTTATTTAGTTTGAATAAATTTGAATTTTGAATTTTAGTTAGTTTGTTTATGTTGTTGAGATATTTTAGGTTGTTTAAATTTTAAATTATGCAGATTATGTGTTTTATGTTGGCTATTTAAAGCCCCTCAATGCTTAATAAAATTATTGAAAGCTATTGAAAGTCATTTCAATCCATTGAGAGAAATTTTCAATCTTTTTGTGTTGCCCCATTTTTAAAAAACACCAACAGTGGTATCAAGAGTTTCATTGATCTTAAGGGATCTGTGAAATCTTCCAAAGAGCTACCATACATTTTTAACCCGTAAGGGCTACCTTTTTAACCCATCAGGGCTACCCATTTTAACCCATCAAGGCTACTTTTTCAATCGGTGCTTTTTTCAACGCACATGCTTTTCTAAATCATTTTTTAACCAAAATAATGGCAAGCACCAATCTCTCTTTGAATGTTCCACAAATTTTCACAGGCGAAAACTATCAAATTTGGTCCGTGAGAATAAAACCATATTTTGAAACATATGTGATATGTGAGGTTGTGATGGAAGAAAAACCCTTGAAACATCTCTCTACAAATCATACAAAAGTTCAGATTAAAGCACTTTCAAAAAAACTTCTACACAAGACAATGTCATCGGATGTGTTTTTGAAGAACAAAATCAAAAGAAGAACAAGAAAAAGAAGAAATTTTGCAAGTTAAAAACAATGAAAAAAATCAAGCATCAACTACCAAAGCAAAAATTGAGGAGGAGCATTTTTTTCAATTGCAGTAACTAAAGCAAAGGAGGAGTGGTGAAGTTTGCTTTTAGTTACTGCAGTAACTTTTAGCAAAATAAGTTATTTAATTTGAATAAATTGGAATTTTGAATTTTAGTTAGTTTGTTTATGTTGTTGAGATATTTTAGGTTGTTTAAATTTTAAATTATGCAGATTATGTGTTTTATGTTGGCTATTTAAAGCCCCTCAATGCTTAATAAATTTTTTGAAAGCTATTGAAAGTCATTTCAATCCATTGAGAGAAATTTTCAATCTTTTTGTGTTGCCGCATTTTTAAAAAACACCAACAACTCCTCTTCTAAATACCCAGTCAACAAGGCATATTTGACATCTAAGTGCCAGATTTTCCACTTCATTTGTGCTGCAAATGCAATCAAAATTCTGATGGCGTCCATCCTTGCAACAGGCGCAAAAGTATCTAAATATTAAACTCCAGGAAGTTGACAATAACCTTTAACAACCATCCTTGCTTTGTTCTTGTTGATAGATCTATCCACATTCTACTTTACTCTGTACACCATTTAACTCTAACAACTTGCTTAGTTTCAGGTATGTCAACGAGTTTCCATGTCTCGCTCTTCTCAATCATGGCTATTTCGCTCGCTTTCATTCTTCAATCCAACTAGAATCTTGAAAGTTTGAACGTTCCAGGATAACAAAATTACATAATCCATAAATTTCTGCCAAGGTCTAGTACCTCTAATAGAAAAATCATCATCATTCTACTTCCAAGATTTCATTCGAATCTTCTAAAGTCAGTTCAACATCCTTTCTTCTGAGTTGAGAGATATTCCTACCCCAATAAGCATCTTCATCCACCTTCATATCTCTACTTATGAAAATTTTCTCAGATTCAATATTATATATATTTTATAGCCCATAGTAATAGAGCTATAACAAACCAAAATTCATTTTTCAATTTTGGCAAAAAAGTCTCTCCGATTGAAAGCTGGTAAATGAGTATAACACAATGAACCAAAAACATAAAGGTGTCTTATTGATGGTTTTATAAAATTCCTAGCTTCAATTGATGTTATTCAACCCACGGCCCTTGTTGGAAGTCTATTTTGCTAATTAATCTATGTGTTTATTGCCTCTGCCCAAAAAAGACTTTGGCAACTTTTCTGTAGAGAGCTCGGTTGCTTTTGTTCCTTACATGCAGAAGATTTAGTTTATCTGGAATAAACTATTCTTGGTGCACTAACAAAAACAACACTTTGTAATTATATATGACTCAATAGCTACCATTGATTCTTCATGCGTTTCAATTTTGCTCTTATTTCTATAGAATTTAGAATGTCATCACAGAAAATAATGGTTTTGTAGATTTTATGTGATGATGTTCCAAGTTATGAAGAAATAAGAGAAGATATTGACACGGGTGAAGAATAAATATGTAGGTATTGAGCAAGATATAAGTACATGTTGCTTCTGTCAGTGCACCAAGACTAGTTCATCCCAGATATGCTAAAACTTCTGCTTGCAAGGAACGAGAAGCAACCGAGCTCTGTTAAGGAATGCTACCAAAGTCTTTTTGGTCGAGGCGATAAACACATCGATTTACTTGCAAAATAGACTACAAACAAGGTCATGGATGGAATGACACCGGCTGAAGCTTATACACCTTACCTTCACTTCCTTAAACTACAAAACTTTCGGGTTGAGCTCAATAAATCTCCTCTTCTAGAAAACCATTCCGGAAGGCAGATTTAACATCTAAATGAAGGATTTTCCACTTCATCTGTGCTACCAATGCAATAGAAATTCTGATGGCGTCCATCCTTGCAACAGGTGCAGAACTATCTAAATAATCAACTCCGGGCTATTAAGAATAAACTTTAACAACCAAATTCTCTTTGCTCTTGTTGATTGATCCATCTGCATGAAACTTCACTACGTAAACCTATGTAACTCCAATAACTTGCTTAGTTTCAGGTTTATAAATGAGTTTCCACAGCTCGTTCTTGTCAATCATGGCTATTTCCTCCTTCAATGCTTTCTTCTATTCTTCAATCCCACTGGCATCTTGAAAGTTTAAAGGTTCCACAATAACAAGATTACATCTTCCATAATTTTTTGCCAAAGATCTAGTATCTCTAACATAAAAATCATCATCATTCTTTGCTTCCAAGTCTTTATTCGAATCTTCTAAAGCAGGTTCAATATCCATCTTTTGGACTTGAGAGATATTCAAATCACAATAGGACTCTTCATCCACCTTCACATCTCTATGTATAAAAACATTCTAAGATTCAATATTGTAAATGATATAGCCCTTAGACATAGAGCTATACCCAACCAAAAATCCTTTTTCTACTTTATAATCAAGCTTACTCCATTTGATAGTTGGTACAAGAGTAAAACAAAATGAACGAAACACCTTAGATGTCTTATTGATGTTTTTATGGAATTCCAAGCTTAAACTACTGCCATTCCATCCACAACCCTTGTTGGTTACCTCTTTTCCAAGTACATCGGTGTGTTTACCGCCTCTGCCCAAAAACGACTTTGGTAACTATTTTTATAGAGCTCTATGGATTCTTGTTCCTTATAGGCAAAAGTTTTATCATATATAGGATGAAGTATTTTTGGTGCATTAACAGAAGAAACACATGTAGTTATATATGACTCGATACCTACCCTTGATTCTTCATGTGTGTCAATTTCTGCTCTTCTTTAGAATTTAGAACATCATCAGACAAAATCATGTTTTGCTGATATTGTGTGACACTGTTTCAAATTTTGAAGAAATAAGAGCAGAAATTGACATGCGTGAAGAAACAATGGTAGGTATAGAGTTAGATATAAGTACTGGTGTTGCTTTTGTCAGTGCACCAAGAATAGTTAATACCAGATATGCTAAAACTTCTCCTTATAAGGAACAAGAAGCTACCGATCTCTATGAAGAAAAAGTTGTCAAACTCTTTTTGACTAAAGGCGGTAAACATATCGATTTACTTGAAAAATAGACTACCAAAAAGGGAAATGGATGGAATGACACCAGTTGAATATTATACACCTCATCTTCACTTTCTTGAACTACAAAATCGTCGGGTTGAGCTACATAAATCTCCTCTTCTAAAAAAAGATTCAAGAAGGCAGACTTTACATCTGAATGCCAGATTTTCCACTTCATTTGTGTTGCCAATGCAATCAATATTATAATGGTGTCCATCCTTGCAAAAAAGTGCAAAAGTATCTAAATAATGAACTCTAGGATGTCGATAATAACCTTTATCAACCAACTTTGATTTGTTCGTGTTGATAGATCCATCTGCATTCAACTTCACTTAGTAAACCTAGTTAACTCCAATTACTTGCTTTGTTTCAAGTTTGCCAATGAGTTTCCATGTCTTGTTCTTCTCAATAATGGTTATTTCCTCCTTCAATGCTCTCATCCATTCTTCCATCCCACCGGCATCTTGAAATTTGAAGGTTTAGGGAAAACAAGATTACATCTTCCACAAATTTCTGCCAAAGGTCTAGTACCTCTAACAAAAAAAAACTTTATCATTCCCTTCTTCCAACTCTTCATTTGAATCTTCTAACGCAGTTTCAACATCCATCCTCCTGACATGAGATATATTCGAATTCCAATAAGCATCTTCATCAACCTTCACATCTCTTCTTATAAAATCTTTCCCAAATTCAATATTGTAAATTTCTATAGCCCTTAGAGATAGAACTACAACCAACAAAAAATATTCTTTTTAGCTTTTTCATCAAGCTTGCACCGATTGATAGATGGTACATGAGTATAACACAATGAACCAAACACCGTTAAATGTATTATTTATGGTTTTATGCAATTCCAAGCTTCAATTGGTATCATTCCATCCACGACCATAGTTTGTAGTCTATTTTACAAGTAAATTGATGTTTTACAGCCTCTGCTAAGAAAAGACTTTGGAAACTCTTTCTTTATAGAACTCGATAGCTTTTTTTTCCTTACATGCAGAAGTCGTAGCATATTAAAAATGAACTATTCTTGGAGCATTGACATAAGAAACACTTGTACTTGTAACTGACTTTATACCTACCGTTGATTCTTCATGGATGTCTATTTCTGCTCTTATTTCTAAAGAATTTAGAACATCATCGCACAAAATTATTATTTTGCAGATTGTGTGATAATGTTCTAAATTCTGAAGAAATAAGAATAGAAATTGAGAAGCGTGAAGAGTTAATGGTAGGTATAGAGTCAAATATAGGTTGCTTCTGTCAATGCTCCAAGATTAGTTCATCCCAGATATCTAAAACTTCTTCCTGTAAGGAACAAAAAGTAACTGAGCTCTATAAAGAAAAAGTTTCCAAAGACTTTTTGGGCAGAGGCGGAAACACATCGATTTACCCGCAAAATAGATTACAAACAAGGGTCGTGGATGGAATGAAACCACTAGAAACTTATACATCGTACCTTCACTTCCTTGAACTACAAAACTTTGGGTTGAGCTACATAAATATCCTCTTCTAGATAACAGTTTTATAAGGAAGATTTGACATCTAAATGTCAGATTTTAATTTCCCCTTCATTTATGCTGCCAATGCAATCAAAATTCTGATAGTGTCCATCCTTACAACAGGTTCTGTTCTTGTTTATATATCCATCTTCATTTAACTTCACACTATAAACCCATTTAACTCCAATAACTGGCTTACTTTCAGGTTTGTCAATGAGTTTCCATGCCTCTTTTTTCTCAATCAGTGCGCTCACTTGCAATCTTCAATCCCACTAGCAACTTCAAATTTTGAACATTCCAGGATAACAAGATTACATCTTCCATAAATTTCTACCAAAGGTCTAGTACCTCTAATAGAAAAATTTTCATTTGAATCTTTTGAAACCGATTAAATATCCATCCTTCTGACTTGAGAGATATTCAAATCACAATAAGAATCTTCATCCACATTCACATCTCTTCTAATGAAAAATGTCCCAGATTCAATATTGTAAATTCTATAGCCCTTAGAGATAGAGTTATAACCGACAAAAATTCCTTTTTCCATTTTTTTTTCAAGCTTGCTCTGTTATATAGTTGGTACATGGGTATAACACAATGAACCAAACACCTTTAGATGTCTTATGCAATTCCAAGCTTCATCTGGTGTTATTCCATCTACATTGCTTGTTGGTAGTCGATTTTGCAAGTATATCGATGTGCTTACCGCATCTTCAAAAAGACACTATGGCAACTTTTTCTTTAGAGATCTCAGTTGCTTCTTGATTCTTACAAGAAGAAGTTTTAGTATATCTGGGATGAAATATTCTTGGTGCACTAACTGAAGCAATACCTGTACATATATCTAACTCTATACCTATTATCGGTTCTTCATGCATATCAATTTTTGCTCTTATTTCTTCAAAATTTAGAACATCATCAAACAAAATAATGTTTTGCAGATTGTGTGTGATGATGTTCTAAATTCTAAAAAGAAAGTTCTAAATGCTAAAGAAATAAGAGTAGTGACATGCGTTAATCGATGGTAGATATTGAGTCAGATATAAGTACATGTGTTGCTTGTGTCAGTGCAGTAAGAATAGTCTATCCCAGATATGCTAAAACTTATGCCTATAAGGAACAAGAAGCAACCGAGCTCTATAAAGAAAAAATTACCAGAGTCTTTTTTGGAAGAGGCAGTAAACACATGGATTTACTTGCGAACTAGACTACCAACAAGGTTCGTGGATGAAATGACCCTAGTTGAAGCTTATACACCTTACCTTCACTTTCTCGAACTACCAAACCTTCAAGTTGAGCTACAGAAATTTCTAGAAAACTATTCAAGAAGGCCGATTTAACATCTAATGCTAGATTTTTCACTTCATTTGTGCTGCCAATGAAATCACAATTCTGATGGTGTCCGTCCTTGCAAAAGGTGCAAAAGTATCTAAATAAACAATTACAGGATGTTGTGAATAACCTTTAACAACCAGCTTTCCTATGTGATTGTTAATAGATCCATCTGCAATCAACTTCACTCTACAAACCTATTAAACTCCAATAACTTGCTTAGTTTTAGGTTTTTCAATGAGTTTACAGGTCTCATTCTTCTCGATCATGGTTAAGTCCTCGTTGTTTGCTTGCTTCCATTCTTCAATCCTACTTGCATCTTAAAATTTTGAAGGTTCCAGGATACCAAGATTACATCGTCCAAAAATTTCTACCAAAGGTCTAGTACCTCTAACAGAAAAATCTAACAGAACTGTCCTATACCTTGTTGTAGATGCGAGTACAGACCGTAGAAGCCTATTTGTGGACGGTCCTGCCAATTTTAGGTGGGGTTTATTCAGTCTTTTCCCCACCGTTTTTAAGCCTTAACACGATGATTTTACACCTAATTAAGGTTCTTTTCAGTTTAGTTCAGCCCTAACACTCTCATAATCACTCCCAAGACTTAGAGCAAGGATCCAAGAATCGAAAGTTAGGGGTTTCAAGCATCTTCTTAAAATTTCTTCAAAAACATTGTTCTTCCAGGTATGTAGGGCTATTCATAGTGTTGGATTAAGTCGGTCCTAACGCCCTACAACTAAATTCAGTCAGTAAAGAGATAAATCTAGGGTTCTACCCAAAGTTCCATGAATTTTGAATTTTGCTTGTGTTTCTTATTCTGAGTTCTGATTTCTTAACTATTGAGACTATAAAACTTTATACATATTGATTCTTGAGTTGTTAATGACTATATTATCACATGAACCCTTGTTGATGAAACTTGTGAAAGCCTTTGTGTAATTATTTCCATACAATGATTTCAAAATTTAATGTATGTCCAAGTATATTTTAAGCTTCATTTGAGAAGATCACTCATAGTTCCAAATGTATTATTTTTGCATGGAGAAAAGTATTCCTATTTTAAGAAGAGCATATTTAGTTTTTCAGAAGAATTTTTAGTCTAAAGATGAGTAATCCTTTAAAGATGGCCTTTTTAGTACTAACTCAATCTAATGAGTATTATTATATGAGCATTAATACATATATTTTGGTAATAGTATTGAGCACCGATTTGGATAAGAGTTAAGATAACTTAAACCTCATAAACTGCGCCACCAATGTAGATAGGATCGTACTGTAATTCGAGTGACTCCTGACAAGCCTCAAGAAGGCCTTTAGATGGATCCAAAAGTTAAGTTGCCTCCTATAACCCGGCAAGGTATAGGGTGGTTCTGGCAACATGGTTAAGACGTTATATCATCACGAAACTCTTAGTGATGGTTGTCCAATAGAGAAACTCCCCAAGAAAGTAAAGTATTTTATTTAAGTATTTTACTATCATTGCATACCTATTTGTAAAGCTTTTAATGATTTCATTTCATAGTTCATGCTTTACTTCAGCTGAATTATGTTAGTCGGTCATTTAGTTCACTTAATTTAGTTGGATACACTATATCTTTTGCTCAACCAAGATGTATTCACACTTTCTCAACTTGTTGGATACATTGATTTTAGGGTTTGTTGTTTTGAATCATTGTATTTTCAAATTTTTTTATTCGACTATATGCATAATTTATATATCACTATATCACTTACATTATTTTATGAGAAATATTTGTATCATCACCAAAAATATCACTCAACTATCACCATAAATTCAAATCTCAAACAAGAAATGTTATGTGTACAATCTAAGCTAAAACTTAAATATTCAGCATACCAGAAAAATCACTCAACCATCACCATAAATTCATGTCTCAAACCAGAAACATTATGTATAGAATCTAGCTACAATATAAACATTCACTAGATTCCTTGATTTAACACATAAATATTGTTTAGATACAAAACATTCAATTGGAGGAAGTTCATTCAGATATACATTCAAATACCATGAAAATAAAAAACAAAAGGGTATAGAAACATAGAAAATAACAAGGGAGTTTTGGGCATTGGGTTTCATCTACTTCACTTGCCGCAGTTGTGATATCTGAAAATATTGTTGATGCTGTTTTTGATTTCTAAATACATGAATACAAGTATATCTTTGAATTCATGAATACAAGTTGGTTGTTCATAAAGCCGCGCTGGACAATTTCAATTATTCATATTCAAACTTGAATTTTTCTTTGAAAATTCAACTATATTCACCTTAAATATATTGAGAATTGATTAAAAAAATAGTCTAAGTTACTGATTATTTATTGTGAGTTTGAATAAGTTTTTTACTAGAGTTGAAAGAGTCTTTGTTAGGTTGTTATTTGGTTGCTATATTTCTGGCACTCTCCTAGTTTCTAGTCAAGTGGAAGTCATGGACATATATTATCTTCCTAAGTCTCTGTAAGCATATAAAGGCAGATATTTCCAGTTAATAAAGTAAGCACTTCTACAAAGTATTTCCTTCATCTTCTTTGTGCAGCTCTAAGTTTTGTAGTTAAAGAACCTCTGTTTTTCCTACATTGTGGTATCAGAGCAAGCATTTGGTCTTTGACTGGGCAATAAAGAGATAAGAAACAACTAGGGATGCAATATAAGAAGGAAAAAAAAAGGTTATGGCAGCAAATGATATATCCTTTTCTTCACAGCCCCTCATACCAGTCTTCAATGGTGAGAAGTATGAGTTTTGGAGCATCAAGATGAAGACCTTGTTTAGGTCTCAAGAATTGTGGGACTTGATAGAAGATGGGTTCACTGATGTAGCAGAGCCGAATGCAGAGGAAGAGAAGAGATTAAAAGAAATCAGAAAGACGGATGCAAAAGCTTTGTTCTTTTGTAACATCTGGCGATTTGAAATAACTATGACGAGGCCTAGAATTGGAAAATTTTCTTTTTTGGAAAGAATTTTAAAAATCTGGAAATTTGGTTAAGTATGGAAAAAAGGTGAGTTTTTGTCCAACTTTGAGCAGTCATAACTTCTAGCTCAGGATGAGTTAGGTGTAGTTCTAGTCATGGTTGCAAAGCTCCTGGAATGTCTTTCCAATGCCACCGAGTTCGCTCGATTCCGAGTTCGTATGAGTGAGTTATACCCTTTGGAAGTTGGGCAGTTGGCAGGGAGATCCGTCCGGAAATTTTAAGGGCATTTTGGTCTTTTCCCAAACCATTTCCTTTGGTTATATTTTAGTGTTGGGCTGATTTTTAGATCAGTTTGTCCCATTTTAAAAGAGTGAGAGTTAGGGCTTTTTGAGTGAAGAAGAGAAGAAGAAGAGAAGAAGAGGAGAAGAAGAGGAGAAAGAGGAGATCAAGCAAGTTTCCGTCGTGGTTATCGCCGGGGGTGATCCCTACTAGGTATGTGAGTTCATGGTGTTGGGTTGATCTTTTCCCCCATTCACCACACTTGTTTTATTTTCAAGAAGAGATTGGTTGTGTTGTTGAAGTTGTTGGTTGTGTTGTTGATGTTGTTGATTTGTGTTGTTGGAGTTCCTTGTGGATTTGGGTCATGGTTTGGTTGTGTTTTGAGCTGAATCTATGGTATGTTGAGGGATTTTATGACCCTTAGTGTTTGGGGTTGAAACCCTTCAAGTAAGGGTGGTTTAGAGTTGGCAAAACAAGGGAGAAAAGTCGAGTTTTCTGGGCAAGGGGTTGGCGCGTCGCGCTTACCAGCGCGCCCCAAAAGGGGTTCTGAACTTTCCCCTTTTGGGCAGCGCGCCTAACAGAGCACCAGTAGGTCCCCTCTGAACTTTGAGGGCTGTTGCTCCGCGCCTTGCAGAGCGCCAAGGACGCCAAGTTTTCCCTTTCTTTCCATACCTTCTCATGCATGTTCCATGGTATTGTACCTATGTTTCATAGTTGTTTCCGACACTCTAAAGTATGTCTAAACGTTAAGAACTCATCCATAACATGTGAACAAACACCTTGAATTCACAATCCAATTCAAGGAGAGTTAGTGTCCAAGTCAAGTGAAGTTAGAGAGTTAAGCTTAGAAGTTGAGCAAGTCAAGCAAGTTGTAAATTTGTTCAAGAGTCTTTATTGAACGTTTTAACTTCATTTTAAGACTCAAGTTTCAAGTCAAGCAAAGAGCTTAGAGTTTCAAGCTAAGTGAAGAGTCTCAAGTTTCAAGTTAAGTCAAGAGTTTAAGTTGAGTTCATTTCTCAAAAGCTAATAGGGAACTATAAATTCCCAAAGAAGTTTCTAAATGTTTTTACATTTGAGTAAGAATGGGACTATGATTTCCAAAAGAGCCTTTGGGCTAGTTTTCAAGAAAAAGGAACATCGTTTCCAAAGGAGCCTTTGGGCTAGATTTTGAGTAACTATCTCAACTAAAGAAAGTTGTGTTTAAAACACTTATGAGCTACAGTATTTTGGGAGTAGTATCGAGCACTGAATTGGGGACGTGAGTTCATATTCACTCAACTCTCCATAAGAACCATGTAGCCAACATGGGAGTTAACGGGGCATACTTTTTAGATGATTCCATAAGTTAAGCTAGTGGATCCACTTAGTAAAGTTAGCTTCCTATATCACGGCAAGGTATATGATGGTCCTCGGGCAACGTGAGGTAAAACATTGTATCACCACTTAGTTTCATAGTGGTGGTTTGTCGGTTAGAGAAACTCCCACAGTAGAAAGAGCTTGGTTCCTCGAGGAGTTCTGCTTAGTGTGGATGGGGGTATGGGACTTCATTCATGCATTGCACAA
>JAJOOE010019512.1:0-17867 GCA_036250405.1 Solanum raphanifolium | reverse complement strand
ATATTAGCATTATGCTGGAGTTGTTCTATCAGTTTAGGATTTTTTTGTTTCCAAATTAGATTATTTCTAGTTGTTTTTGTTTTGTCTATTTTGTTGACCGACTTGGTCACTCTTGGACCTGAACACATTTTTATTTGATGAATAAATGGACATGGTCCAATGTTGATTAAAATAAAATAAAAATATTAGCATTGTATATTATTCAATATATTCCACATTTTATTAACATGTATTATTATTTTGTAAATAATATATATTAATAATTTACTACAAGTTTAATATAATAGTTAATAATTCATGTATTGTAATCTCTACATAACTAAATAATACCTACATAACTAATATTCGCATAGCTAATACCCGCATAATTAAACCCTGCATAACTAATACCTGCATAACTAAACCCTGCATAATTAATACCTGCATAACTAAACCCTGCATAACTAATACCTGCATAACTAAACCCTGTATAACTAATACCTGCATAACTCTAACCAGTAACCAAACGGCCCCTAAGGTTATTTTTAATGAAGCCTACTCATTAAAAAATGGAGTATGTGAGTAATGTACTGTCTTGCCTATATTCAGGGTCGGCTCTATGCTTAGGAAATTAGGGCTTTTGCCTTAGGCCTCCAAATTTTGGGGCCCCAAATTTTTATCAAGAGTAAATTATGCGTTAAATTTTTATAGAAAAATTGATTATTTATGATAAAAAGTATAATTTAAAAAAATATATATTATTTTACCCACTTTAACAATTTTTGTACTTTGTTAAAAATAAGAATTAATAGTGAAAAGTGTTGAACAAAGTGAATTACAAATTCTTTTATATTTCTTTTAAATTTTAGTTTCAAGCATTACAAAATGGAGTATACCAAGTCATCAACTTCTTGAATCAAATTCTATTATTCTAACTCTTATCTTTATTTAAAATTTGTCAACTTACTACTTATAGATATATGTTACAATTCATATAGTAATTGCCTCACTGAAAAGATGGTTTTCAATGTTGAGTTGATAAAATCTTACCTAAAACTAATAACTGAAAAAATAATATTAGATAATAATTTTCATCTAAATAGTGTAAGAAAAATAATTTTTGAATAAATATGCATATGAATATGAAGTTTGTTTTTATTTTAGGCTTCAAATTGAAATTTTACTTTAGGCCCCAATTACGTTGAACCGCCTATGCCTATATTGTTATTTTGTTATTGTTAATTGTTACCATTTATATTATAAGGTTATTTTTAATGGAACATATTCATTATAAAATGATAATATAAATTTATGGGTATTTTATATAATTTTTAAACTTATGGGTGTAAATCATATATTTTTAAATAATCAAATATTTTAAAGAAAACTTGGGGCCAAGCACATGGTGAAACTTCACCCAAATATAATTTGCCAAGAATATTTGAGAACTTGGGGTCAAATGCTAGCTTAACAAGATTAGAGTGTGTTTGGTACAAATGAAATGTTTTATTGAAAAAACAAGTGAGTTTCTTACTTATTTTCTAAAGTATTTGTGTGTAATCTAGCTAAACATTACAAGACGGGAAGTGGGGGATCAAAGTTGGGGAGGTGACAACGAATTTAATATGTCATTTATAAAATTTGTTTTTCTTAATTTCATTCGAAAAGTCATTTAATCCTCATTTAAAAGATTTTTTTAAAATATCAATTGTGAATATTACCATTAACAATAACAACAAAACAATACAATAAAAAATTTAAAAGGGTAAATGGTCAAATATGCCCCTAAACTATTCGAAAAGGTCTAGATATACCCTCCGTTTAAAGTTTGGTTCACTCATACCATCGCCGTCCAACTTTTGATCTAAATATGCCCTTATGGGCGTTAGTTGGCCTGCTGGACATATCCAACTCATTTTTCATTTCTTTAAATGCCACATGGAATTGCCATGTCATTTTGACTTTACCACATGACATTTATATGAAAATTGAAAGGGATCAATTATGCCCCTAAAAAATCAAGCCCATAAACACCTAATCCGACCCATAAATCAACCCCCTTTTTAAATAAACTACCCGACCCGTTTTCAATAATTTTGTTTAAATTTTTTTTTCCGATAAATCCCGAAAATTAGTAATTGATTAATAAAAAATATGAAAAAAATATAAAATTAACGGCAAAAATTCACAAATAAATATTTTAACCTTAAATTCAATAATTTCAATAATTTTTTTTATTTTTTATTTTTTTTCGATAAATCCCGAAAATGAGTAATTGATTAATAAAAAATATGAAAAATATGAAAAAAATATAAAATTAACGCCAAAAAATCACAAACAAATATAGTAACCTTAAATTCAAAAAATTCAACAATTTTTTTTAATTTTTATTTTTTTCGGCAAATTTCGAAAATGAGTAATTTATTTTTAAAAATAAAAATTAAAAAAAATTGTTGAAATTTTTGAATTTAAGGTTACTATATTTATTTGTGATTTTTTGGCGTTAATTTTATATATTTTTTATTAATCAATTAGTCATTTTCGGGATTTACCGAAAAAAATAAAAATTTTAAAAAATTGTTGAATTTATTGAATTTAAGGTTACAATATTTATTTGTGAATTTTTGGCATTAATTTTATATTATTTTTCATATTTTTCCTATATTTTATTAATCAATTACTAATTTTCAGGATTTATCGAAAAAAATAAAAATTTAAACAAAATTATTGAAAATAGGTCGGGTCGTTTATTTAAAAGGTGGGGGGGGTTGATTTATGGGTTGGATTAGGTGTTTATGGGTTCAAATTTTTTAGGGGTATAATTGATCCCTTTCCATTTTCATATAAATGTCATGTGGTAAAGTTAAAATAGCATGACAATTCCATGTGACATTTAAATAAATGAAAAATGAGTTGGATATGTCCAACAGGCCAACTAACGCCCATAAGGGCATATCTAGACCAAAAGTTGGATGGCGAAGGCATGAGTGAACCAAACTTTAAACGGAAGGTATATCTAGACCTTTTCGAATAATTTTTAAATTTCTACTTCAAAATCGAACCAAAGTAAAAGAGACATAAAATGAAGGAGAGGGAGTAGTGTATTTGAGCAGATCTTGTAATTGAAGGAACCAAAAGTATACAGAGGAAGCGTAGAAGTTCAGGCACACATATCTGTCAGGTTTCCTATGCACCAAATTATTAAATTTATACTTCCTTCATTTCATTTTGCTTGTCCTATTTAATAAATCAAATAAAATTTTAATATTAACAAGATTAGTTTAAGAGAAAAAAGCTTGATATATTTCTCAACTTTATTATTATTTAGAATTATGAAAATGATTCATATATATTGTTACACAAAAGAATTACATATACCTTTTTCCTCTAACAAAAGTAAAAAATTAATTATTTTTTTAATTAAAAAAAAGTCTATCTAGGAGTACATTTGATCCTTCTAACACATTTTTTCCGACTTCTTTTTAATTCAAAGGCTAATTTGAATTTATTATTTTGATGGCGAATTTTTTCTACTTATTTTCTTGTAAAAAATTATTATAGATACCCCAATTTTTTTTTTCACAATATAAAAACTAAATCACAATATATATGCAAAAACAATAGATTTAATTTTTTTTTCTTTTTTTTTTTCATTCACATTTCTTTCTTTTTATTTCTCTTAATTTTACACTACAGATTAAAGAATGAGCAAGAAAATGAAATAAGAATATGAAAATCAAATAATAATAATCAAAAAAGTCAAAAAAATAATTTATTTGTGAAAACGTTCATATACGTGATTGTAAAAAAAAAATTAAAAATAAAAAATTAATTATATCATTTTTAAAAAGGTAGGGATATATGTGAGTTACTTTTGTAACGGTAAGCGATACATATGAGCGAATTTCGTAATGATAGGGTATACCATATATGTGAGCTAATTTTGTAAGAATCTGAATATATATGAATTACTTTTGTAACTAGAGTATATTAATTCTAAATGACACAATTAAATGTATTTTCCCTTCGTTTGATTAAATACACCATGGAGTAATTTTTTTTATGGTTTTCATCCGGTGTGCAATACTCACATTGAAGTCGGAATTTCAGAGTGTGATTCGACCACTTGGTTAGTAGAAGGCGGGAATGATTCTCATATTAATTTCAAAATAAACAAAAAGAAAGCTTAAAAAAAGGTGCTGTGAAGAAAGTGCAATGTCTGCAGGTTTCCATTCTGCATCACATGCGCTCTGCGTCCTTTTCGTTATTCCAAAACCTTCGCTTCAATAAAAGCCATTTTAAAAATGGCGAAAAAAATGAAAGAACCCTTTTCTCTTTAATGCATTAGAGTATTGTTTCCTCTGTATTTGGAGTTATTTTTATGTATACATTTCCACTGACATTCCCACACATCTTTTGACTTGACTTCATTGGTTCTGCATTCTGATTTCTCATCACCCATTAACGCCAATCTCTTGTTTCTTTCACATTTATTATTCATTTTATTGGTCTTCATTCAGGTGTGTTTTCTTCGTCTTTGTTTTTTCTAACTAATGGATTCATATGATCAGACCTGGATCTGTTTTCGTATATTTTGATACCTTCTACGTATTTTTAGTTTATAATCACAATATTCAAAAATATTAATGCGCTTAGTTTCTTAAATTTCCGGGTCAAATCAAAGTCAGACAAAAAAAATTGAAATAAAAGTATGGGAGTATTTTTTTTTCCAGGTCATTTAGTTAATACATTATTGTTAATCTGGAGGAGGGGGTTTTAGATTTTGGTATTTATGGAGGATTTGATGGATTCTGTTAGATGGGTATTTTTTATTTTGTAATTTCAGTGATGGGGTCTTTTTGTTTTTTGTTGAGATGTATATCTTTTTGGTTCTGTTTTGGTATGTTTGGTGTCAATACACACTTGTGCTGTTAGTGGAGTGGATTTGAAGGAAAGGTATAGGAATGTGAAGCCATGTTATCTTTGTTGTTGAAGACTGTAGGCATAAATATATTGATTGCATAGCTTTTTGTTTACGTAAATCTGGATGGACCACTTGTTAAAGATTATCTGTTTGGTTACTGATTCGTTTGATTATTGTTGATTAATGGTGTCATTTAAATGTAGGTGGACATTGAGCAATGAGCTTGTAGGAGATTTAGTTGGTTATTGAGATGGACAAGAGGAATTGGTTGTGGAAAAGGCGATCTTCTGAGAGGAGCATTGGTGAAACTGAGAGTTCTGGTTCATTGTCTTCACATTCAGAGAGACATTCTGATGAGCAGGTATAATGCATTAAAAAAAGGTTTTCTGTTTCAAGGTTGTTTTGATGATCTCTTTTTGGCCTTTTAATTAGTTTTGCTGATATGAAGAAGCTAAGCTCATCAGACATTTGATAAAATACATTGATAGTTACTCACAGTCACATACTTAAATCTTCATATGCATGTTTATTTCGAGCTGATAGTACAACAATAGTTGCATCAGTTCCAAACAACTTGGGGTCCGCTATATTTCAAGCTGATAGTGTTTGAGCTAAATATGAAGCTCAGATTTTCTAAGTTAGCAAAATGTTACATCGTAAATGCTCATGTTCCGTGCAACGTTTGTTTTCTACATTGCTTCTGCAAATGCTGTAGTTTTGTGACTCTGGTTGTCTTTTATGTATGAGATTTTCATTTTTCTCATGCCTCTTTCTCCCTGAATTGTGTCTACCAGTTTATGGAACTGTGGGGTTCAAGTTTTATCCAAGAATGTTTCAGGATCCTTCATTTTTCAATGAACCGTTGACAAAGATTTTGCCATGTGTTAAGTATGCCTAATGGAAAATCACTGCAAATGATTCTATAAGGATTTGTAAGGTTCTATCTAGGCTCACGGAGTTGAGGTTAAGTCCAGATGCTTGAAAGCTTCAAGCCTTCAACTTTATATTGATCCAAGCTATCAATGACTTAATCATAAAATGGAAGTATGGAAACAATATTTAGTGTTGGAGCCTGCTATCCACCTAGTAAAAGGGTTCTCAAATGACATTTATCATACGCAAATTTTGTACTTATGATATCTACTGAAAGTAACTCTATCAAATTGATAGGATAGTGAGAAATTTTAAGTTTTAATTAGCTCAAGCTCTGTATTCAAAGATTCTAGTTCTGAAGCCTTGAGTCTCAGATCTGCAAAGCCAAAATCCAATGCAGGTGTGAAAGAGTTCAGCATGGAGTTGAATAGTTCAGTCCCACATTGGTTAAGAAGCCAGACATCTTTCATTATCTGTGAAGAGTATCTAGAGAAAATAATGACTTCCAATTGGCTCAATATGCATTTTATATTGTAATAGCTATTATAATATACTAATGAACTTTTATCCCAAACCTACTACTGTTGCCTCACCCCCAAGTCTAGAGATCCAATGCACAGAAAAGATTTTACATGCTTTTAGCATTGAGTGTTTCTGCTTTTGATAGGTAAGGTAATACTAATGCAAAAAACAGAAAAAAGTTACTTAAAAGAGGCAAACTGATTGTTAAACATAGTACCTTTGAGTCAAACATGTGCTTTCATAAACTGAGAAAAGACATAGTACAAAAGAATCAAAACAAATCAACAGATTGTTAAACATAGTACCTTTGAGTCCTCAAAAGAAAACCATCCCCCTGAAGTAAATTTCTTCCTGTTTCGGCCTCCGTTAACCTTTTATCATCTACGTTGCTCAGACTCTTCAAAAGTGTGAAAGGATGCGTGTCAGATCCTCTAAAAGTAGTGCAATTTTGAGGATCCGACACAGGTGGCAGAATTTTTGGAGAGACTGAGTAACATAGGTTATCATAATTTATGCCACGCTCCGGGGGCCTAACTCCAATTTTGTTTTCTCCTTGCCATTTTTTTCCTGATAATTCCTTGTCAGTGCTTGTTAACTTAGGTTTTCTCACTTCAACACTTGCAATTTCTGCTTTATGGAGCAGGATCCGTTGAAAGAAACTCCAGATAATGACATTCAGTCACCGGAAGTAACCTCAAAAGTTGCAACTCTAGATCATGAAGCCAAGGAAAGTCCAAAGAAGTTGATAGAAAAGCTATCAGCTGCTCTAGTTAATGTTAGTGCAAAAGAAGACTTAGTTAAGCAGCATGCTAAAGTGGCAGAAGAAGCTGTTGCAGGTATCTTTCACTGTTTCGTTTCTTCCACATTTTTTAATGCAATCTTAAAAATAATACTGTCTTGACTATTTCCAGCCCTTTTGCTGTGCATGAATCACATGTGTAAATAGTTTTTTAGAACTTGTTCTATCATGCATTTTTTCTCTTGATTAGTTCCATGTTTTTGTAATATTTGGTAGGTTGGGAAAAGGCAGAAAATGAGGTTGCAGTTCTAAAGCAGCAACTTGAGACAGCTGTGCAGCAGAACTCAACTTTGGATGTTCGCGTCAACCATCTTAATGGTGCTCTCAAGGAATGTGTCAGACAACTGAGACAAGCTAGAGATGAGCAGGAGCAAAGTATTCAAGATGCTGTGGTAGAGAAGGAAAAAGAATGGGAATCTGAAAAAGCTGCACTTGAATATCAGCTACTTGAGCTCCAGACACAAGCAGAGGCTAGTAGAACTGGTTCTCTTGTTTATACTGATCCGAATGTTCTTGTCAGGCTCGAGTGTCTGGAGAAGGAGAACACAGCTCTCAAAATTGACCTTTCATCTTGTTCAGAGGAGTTGCAAATTAGAACCATAGAGAGGGACTTGAGCAACCAAGCAGCAGAAACTGCTAGTAAGCAGCAGTTAGAGAGCATAAAGAAAGTGACCAAGCTTGAAGCTGAGTGTCGAAGACTACAAGCCTTGGCTCGCAAATCATCCCTACTCAGTGACCAAAGATCTTCTGTTGTTTCATCTTTCTCTGTTGAGTCCTTCACCAATAGTCAATCCGGTAGTGGAGATCTACTGAAGACTGTCGACACTGATAGCCACATGATGCGCAAACTGGAAACAAGTGAATGTGATCAAAGTTGCTCTGATTCATGGGCATCAGGACTTTTTGCTAAGCTCGATCAATGTCAGCACGAAAAAGCTATGCCTAAAACTCTCGCTGCCCGGTCTTTGGAAATTGACATGATGGATGACTTCTTGGAGATGGAGAGACTCGCTGCAGTATCTGAAACTGTGAATAAAGCATCTTCACTTACATCTGATGCTGTTGCCGATGACTCATCAAGTGAAGAGAATCCCCTGGCAGCAGAATGTGAAACCATTTCACAAAGGGTGGTTGAATTAGAGCAAAAGGTGGAGAAAATTGAAGCAGAGAAAGCTGACCTGGAAAATGCTGTAACTGAGAGCCAAGATGCCCTCAAGATGTCCGATTTGCAGCTTAAGGAAGCTCAAATGAAGTTGGAAGAGCTACAGAAGGAGCTAGATGAAGTGAATGAGTCAAAAGAGCTGCTTGAGTTTCAACTCTTTGGCATGGAAGTAGAAGCACGGACAATGTCTGCAAACGTTGATTCTTTAAAGACAGAAGTCGAAAGAGAACGATCATTGTCATCTAAGAAGGAAACTAAGTGCCAGGAATTGGAAAATGAACTAAGAAGAAAATCCCAGGAATTTGAACTTCAGCAAGCTTCTTGTTCAAATGGTGAATCGAAAATAAAGCAGGTAACGCTTGTCTCAATGGATTCTTTTTCTGTTGTTCAAAAGTCTTGAAGCTCTTAAATTCTAAGCTTTTCTATTTGCAGGAAGATTTAGCTGTAGCGGCTGACAAGCTTGCAGAATGCCAGAAAACAATTGCATCTCTTGGGAAGCAGCTTCATTCACTAGCCACTTTAGAAGATTTCTTGATAGACACTGCAAATCTTCCTGGATTTTCTGGGGAAGGATCAGTTGTGGCTGGAGCTAGTGGAGAGGAATGGAAATTACATGTAAACGAGACATTTACCCGAAACAGCAATTCAGACACTCCAAAGATTGAGAATTCTAGTCATTCTATGAACGGAAATGAAGGGGAATCATCCTCTTCTTCGTCATCATCATCAGCTACTCAAGTGACAACATCCAAAAGTAGAAATGGTTTTGGGAAGTTGTTTTCTCGAAGCAAGAGTGGAATTCAGCTCTAAAATGTAAGAGTATATTTGAGTAACAAAATCAAAAGGGATATGACTAAAGGAAAGTCGAGGTGTAGATGTCAGTGAGCATTCGTATAGCCGAATTGTAATTTTCTTGAGATTGAGCCGTCATTGTTGCCATCATATTTTCATATGGTTATAAGTAGGAATGGCTGATTAAATTTTGTTTAATTAGCATCATATGTGCTTTGATTGTTAAGAGAATGTTCATATCTTTAAAATACAAACAGAACCAAATATGTCATATTATAAATCTGTGCGTGCAAGATAACTTAAAAGATTGTAAATATTGGTTATTCAAAGAAGATTCTTTGATCATGGGGTTCAAAAGGAAACATGCATCCTTCATGCAAACACCTTACCCAGATTACTGGCTCTTTTTTTATGGTCTCAAAAATGTCATAAATTTTGGATTTAAGCCATTGGACATTTTTGGAGATTCAAAAGAGATAATATAAAGAATTAACCAGCTTATTAAGGACTGTAACCACATTATTACAACATTGTTTACGATTACAGGTTAATGCTCAGCCACATTAATTAGAGACCCTTTGATTGAATATACTTGCATGAAACTGAAACACTACAATATTAGTGCATCAACCAGCTAAATGCGGAAGCAAGATGCAACATTATACAAAATATAATACGTTTTGCTATTCCTCCAATTTCTCCGTCTTAAATGTTGGAACACTTCCTCTATTTATATAATGTCAGCGTGATATATACGCTATGTAGTCGACAAGCTTTCAAAATCTGTTTATTTTGAAAATTATTTTTGAAGAATAACATATTGTGTTTGATATACCAATTAACAAAAAAAAAAAAACTTTGATATACCAATTTGCAGAAGACTTTCATTTTATCAATACTAGACCAATAATTTATGGTTGGCTAAGATTTCAAAAAATGCTTCCAGGAAGAAGCTACTATTTTGTTTTCAACTTTTGCTACTGCTCGAAATTATTTATTTATGCAGTTTTTCCCCCTAAAATCTTGTTCGGACACTTTAAACTATCAAAAATAAGCTTCTTTTTTTTTTAAAAAAAAAAAACGAACACTTTTGACTACTACTAAAAAATTTGACAAAATATACTACTCCTTCCATCCTATTTATGCGACATCACAAGATTTATGGATTTCTTTTCTGAAATTTATGATTTAAAATATATCTTGAATATTTGTACGACTATAAACAATTTTATTAGGATAAATGTGAAATTTTAAACTTTTTAAAATTATAGAACTTTTTTTTGGACTAACTAAAAAGAAAATGTTATAAAAATGGAGAATAATAATTTCCAAATAATTATAAACACCCATTAATATTAAGAATTTAGGCAACAAACTAGTACTACAATACTGTTTGTAAGGTGATTGACAATGACAGAGTTATAAAATGGATATGCCATTTAACAATCTAACATTAATGATGAAGAATGGATTTTCTACAAAAATATAGCCAATGAGAATTGAAAAGCAAATAAAGAAGATATAATTCCACCATCCACGCTGGCAAATGGAAGATGTAGGCCCTACAAGAAACAAGCATGTGGACATCGAAGACGCCACGTGTGAAACGAAGAAATCCACGTGGCGAAGTGTGGGAGGAAGGTCGAGATCGCGCTTCTCATTTTACCCTCAACCTCTTATCAACAAAACGAAATCCCTCTTCCCTCAAAATTGAAGCCTCACTTTCTCTCTCTCTTGTTTACTTGGACAAGAGAAAACTGCCGTCTCTTTCATCTTTTTTTCGAAAAAAATAGGAGCAGCTACTTCAGCCCCGCCATGTCCGCTATTGCTACTTCTGCTGCTCTCTCTTTTCCTTTCTCTTTTTGCCGCTCAACTAAGACTTATACTAGAAAGGTAACTCTTTTCTACTACTCCTATTGCTCGAATACATGATTTATAGTTACATAAACATATCTCACACTACAATTGCATTAATTGGGACGGAGAGAGTATATAAGCTGCTAAGTGCTTTTCTAGAAAAATGAGTCAATTGACATGTTGAAGAAGACGACATTTTATGGGCAGGTGATAGTTAAGAGAAGAAACGGAACGTGCATTTACGAAATTCGTTAAAAGTGATACTTCAGTTGTGTTTTTGACTATTATTTCTTCTTAATAATGTGTTTGTTGGATCAAGTAATGAAGTTACCAGTTAAGATAGTTGTAAAGCAAAATGATTTCTACCCATAAGTGAGGGGAGTTTATTTATTCCTTTTGCTGGAAAATGTTTTCAAACTAAAAACCAGAGAAAGAATGAGCTTCTTCCTCGTGGACTCTGTTGCGTAACTTATTTGTGGCATGTTTTTAATTTTTATGCTCTAGAGTCTAGTGTATGTGTATCCGGTAGAAAAGTAGTAGTTCATGTAGTAATCAATTACCCATTGGGTTATTTGGGAAGTTATCTCAATCTGAATATACAGAACTGTACACAACTTGCATTTTGTCTATCAGATGAATTATTGAGTGGACGATAATTATGCAATTTGTTCATTGTCAGTGTTTCAAAGGTGGATTTGGAGTGTTTGCAGTGTATGAGGAGGCAGCGGGTACTGAGTTAACAAACAAGAAAAGCTCCTGGTTGACAATCTTTGATGTCGAAGATCCAAGGTCAAAATTCCCTCAATCTAAAGGGAAGTTCCTGGATGCAAATCAAGCTTTAGAAGTTGCTAGATTTGATATACAATATTGTGATTGGCGAGCTCGTCAAGACGTACTTACGATAATGCTCCTGCACGAAAAGGTTGATTCTCGTACATCATGTGTGTTACCCCTTAGCTTCATTTCCGCTAATTAGTGATTAATCCTTCTTTGGAATTGTTTCAATTTTTTCTCGTCATAGTTTTCTTCCTTTTCATCCCTATACTAAGTTGTGTGACTGGTTGATACTGTGTGAGTAGGTTGTGGAAGTATTGAATCCTCTAGCACGGGAGTATAAATCTATTGGAACTGTGAAGAAGGAACTCGCGGATTTACAAGAAGCACTTTCTCAGGCCCATAAAGAGGTATATACTACTTTGATCCCACTGAACAAAGTTATGCTGTTGGATACAAGTTACTCCTTTCTAGATTTTTGGGTAGATATGTAACACATCAAATATTTTCCCTTTATTATTGGTTGTTCAGGTTTAGTTTCCTTTTATCTGTAAAACCTATTGAAGCAAAACAGGTTTTCTTAAGAAAAAATGGCTAATTTCATATATCATAGATAAACTAGTTCAAGAATCTTACTTGTCAAAAAGAAAAATGAAAACCCAACACAAAAAGCAAGTTTGGGATTTCCTGTACTTCCATATAAGCCAAGATTTGTATCTAAAGTAGTGATAGCAACAGGTACATATATCTGAGGTGCGGGTTTCTGCTGCTTTAGATAAGCTAGCTTACATGGAAGCGTTGGTTAATGATAGGCTTCTACCAGAGAGGAGTACAGAAGAATCAGTTTCCACGTCTTCATCCCCCGGTACATCTACAGTATCTAGAGATAATGTTAAAAGCAAGCAGCCTAGGAGAACCCTCAATGTGTCCGGTCCTGTTCAAGAATACAGCCCCCATTTGAAGAACTTCTGGTATCCTGTTGCTTTCTCCGCTGATATTAAGGATGACACCATGGTAAGTCAATTACCTGATTTATGTAATAATCTTATTTGCAGAACTGCAGACAACATGCTACCAATTTCTATGTTATATATATATCTACAAACTAATAAGTCCCCTGGGAAAATGAAAAGGACATACTTAAATAATAAATTACTAAAATGAACTGATTCAATACTCTGATGCCAACCAATAGCATGTTGTACCATC
Source organism: Solanum raphanifolium (assembly GCA_036250405.1). Taxonomy (NCBI): domain Eukaryota; kingdom Viridiplantae; phylum Streptophyta; class Magnoliopsida; order Solanales; family Solanaceae; genus Solanum; species Solanum raphanifolium. Next base: position 4,976 of record JAJOOE010019512.1, on the reverse strand, counting down.
TCCTTTCTAACTTTCTAAGAGAGAAGAGAACGCAATTTTTATTGTTTTTGCTGTATTCTAGTGTCTCGTATGTTGATGGGGTTATTTGACTATAATGTATCAGATACCAATTGAATGCTTTGAGGAACCATGGGTGATTTTTCGTGGGAAAGATGGAAAACCTGGATGTGTCCGGAACACATGTGCACATAGAGCCTGCCCCCTTCATTTGGGTTCAGTGAAAGAGGGTCGAATCCAATGTCCTTATCATGGTGAGAATAGACAAATCTAAGTATTCTTCAGTGCAAATTTCCTGTCTAGGATATAATAAAACACTTGATCAATTTGGTGTTTGATACGTGGAGAGTGCATGCAATAACTGACATTTACTTCTATGTTTGTTTGATGATCCTCTTAGGGTGGGAATATTCAACAGACGGGAAATGTGAGAAAATGCCTTCAACAAAATTTCTGAATGTCAAGATCAAATCTCTGCCATGCTTTGAGCAAGAAGGAATGATATGGATTTGGCCTGGAAATGATCCTCCTACAGCCACTCTTCCTTCTCTACTTCCACCTTCTGGATTTCAAATCCATGCAGAGGTTTGAATCACTGAAACACCATTTTAATTGTTAATAGGAAAACCATCTAACAACAATAAGTTAACTCTTTCTGCTCCATTCTTGTTGTTCTTTAAACTGGCAGATAGTGATGGAACTTCCAGTGGAACATGGGTTGCTTTTAGACAATCTGTTGGATCTTGCCCATGCACCTTTCACCCATACATCTACGTTTGCTAAAGGATGGAGTGTCCCAAGGTTTGTTGTTATTATAATGATTTAAAATAGTTTTGAAGTTAGAGTAACACTAGTTTACAAATCTTCAGTTTGAAATTAAACAAAATGCCAACCATTGTTGAAATCGCCACCTTTGACATTAAGGAGCTGAGGGCATAATTCTTGGTGTCCTGCATATTTTCTTAACAACATACTGGATTACAATGTGAAAAGATTCTTTTCGAGGATACTGAGTTAGATTAGTTGACAACTCTTACCTTACAGATCAATAATTCTTCAAGTCCCAAAATGAATTTTCTAAAGGAGAGTTGACTACATTTTATATTTGAATTCATATGGTTTCATGGAAAATAAAAATTTTGTTATCTTGATTACAAATGTATGACAATGGTTCGTGCTCATGTACATTGCGTAGAAAAAAGATATTATGGAGCACAATTAGCTAAAAAACATAAAAAGACGTTTCCACTTTCTAACAACCAAAACAATGTGATACTATTGTTAATGGAGAATGGGAGGGTGCCTGTACCTGTCTGATGAATAAAGTCTGGCAGTAATAACCCGAAGATGTGAACACTTACTTGTTACCTTCCTTTTTCAGCTTTGTAAATTTTTTGACTCCGGCATCTGGTCTGCAAGGATATTGGGATCCTTATCCAATAGATATGGAATTTCGACCACCTTGTATGGTTCTATCAACCATTGGAATCTCAAAGCCAGGTAAATTGGAGGGGCAGAGCACCAAAGAGTGCTCTACACACCTTCACCAACTTCATGTATGTTTACCTGCATCTCGACAGAAGACAAGGTTGCTATATAGGATGTCACTGGATTTTGCTCCCATATTAAAACACATGCCTTTCATGCAATATGTGTGGAGGCATTTTGCTGAACAGGTTAGATTCTATCCTTAACATTGGTAGTGTCTGTTACATATAACTCATAATGATGTAAATCGGTGTCATTGACTTCTTCAAGATGTATCACCTGCACAAATCACAATACCTATAATGACGAGTTCTCCTGCATAAACGTTCTCAGGTTTTAAATGAAGACCTACGGCTTGTGATTGGTCAACAAGACCGGATGCTCAAGGGTGCTAACATTTGGAACCTGCCTGTATCATACGATAAGCTAGGAGTGAGGTATAGAATATGGAGAGATGCTGTAGAGAGTGGAGCAAAGCAATTGCCATTCACCAAATGAAACATGGAACTAATCCAAGGATAGATTTTACATCTCAAGATGATCGATCGTACACTTTAAACAACCTTAGTTCTTTGAAGAACTTCAGTTGCAGAGAATCTCTGTTGGTATATAACGCGATTGCCACACTGGTTGCTCTGAGGATATACCAGAGCCTCCTGAAAATGAGATGATTTCAGTAGAGCTTCCCTTGTAAAAAATAAACTGTACACTAATTGTTTTTAGGTTCATGTACAGTTTAAACAACCTTGACCCCCGCCCATCAATTCTTTCATGTTTTCCCTAGCATGCCTCCTAGAAAATCTGGAGGCTCTATTGAAAGTCATGGAAATGGTCCTCCAACTTGTATCATAGTATCAATCTTTTCGAATTTTTGAATTGTATACACAATTTTTTCGCCAAAATGAAGCAAGAGGAAGATCTGATTGTCGAGCTGTTTTCCCCAAAGTGTATTTTTATTCCTCCAAACTTATGTTCTTTCAGTGACGAGTCCATAGATGGAATTGCTTAAAACAAAATTTTTAGACCATATATATATTATATTTTCAACACCTGTAAATCCAATAGTTACCAGTAATTACAAACTCAAATTTACGAAACTATTTTGGCGCCCAGGTTTGATTCCTAAAGCTCAAATTTATTCCACAAACTCACACTAATTACAAGATAAGAAGATTAACATAATTACAAAATATTTCAAACCCTGAAGCGTCTGTTATTACATATAGAATATTCATTCACAGTGCATTACCACAGAAGGGACAGAATCGGAAATTGCCGTCCACTTCCCGGCGACAGAACTGACACTTAAGAACGTCCGGGACCTCAGCCGTGGACGACGGCGGAGGAGGAGGAGTTAGAGATTGAGGGAAGAAGAGTTTGCAATCGTTGCAGTACATCACCGGCTCTTTTCCCGGCCATCTCCACACCGGAACAAAGAAGAGCTTGAGAACCTTTTCATAACCGACGAGGTCGGCGCGTGATCCGCACGCAATGCACCTCCCTGCCCCGCTCTTCAATACCTGTCTCGCCTGCTGCTCTAAGCCTCCTACGAAGAAGAAGAACATTGTTTATGATACTTTGATTTGTTGATTGGGTTATGAATTAGTGCAAACTGCAAAGTGGAGTTTTTGAAGAGATGGAGAAGAAAGGTGTAGAGTGTTAAAGAAAATTTCTAGAGGATTCGTGGGTATTTTGGTAGGCTTGCAAATCAAGTTATTCGGGTATTGTTCGTTGGGTCACTGATGTCCAGCTCCTTAGTGTTATTGGCCCGTTTAGCTAACTACAAATTCAAGATTTTGCACGGATAGTCCCTTTTTCAAGGTGATTTTTTATTTTTTTATTTAAATCAAAATTTATAGATTAAAGTATTTTTAACTATAAATCTCGCAAGTCGTATATTATCTTATTCGCAAGACATAAGTTTAATTAGAGAGCTATTACCTTATATGGCAAGATTAAAAATCTGTAATAATAAATTATGCTTGGAAGATATAACTTCATGGGTTTTGTAGGAACTAAAATTATGTCTTACATTTGTTGGTTACGAACTGAACTTATCTTTCTGAATGATATAAGTTATGTAGAAAGTAAGCGGCATAACTTATTTTTCCTTATCACTTTGAAATAGGGATATTCGTGCAAATGACCTTTACAGATTTGACCGCTCGTCAAAGATAATTAAAACGTCTAGCCATATATATATAAAAATTAAATAAATGTTAATTGTGTATACAATATGTATATTATGTGTATACCACAATTAAATAGACCAAATCTTCGCATAAACTACCTAAATCTCAATGACTTTTGTGCTTTATTTTCACTAACTGTCTCAATATCTTATGTTGGCGACAAATTTTGAGAGCAATTTATTGGATGAGACTGGTAAGTTGGCCTTATTGATTTGCTCATGAGTAGTGCCGGCAACATTAGCCCATATTTTGGTAATCCGTTCAATCCATTCATATTTTATGAGTTGGGTGAGTGATTTTTTACATGGATAAAATATGGGTTGATATCCATATTCAATCCATAAAACTATGGGTAAAATATGTGTAAAGTATGGAGTAGTCAAATGGGCTAAGCTTCTAATTTCTATTCACTATAAATTCATGATATCACTAAAAATATTGTAATTTCTCTTGCTTTTTATGTTCTTCTATAGAACTAATTATTTTTCACTATAATTGAAAAGGTGAAGTCTTTGGCCCTTCAAAAATATATATTTTAAATGTACATTTCTTTTGTTACTTATAAGTATATTTTTTATTTGTTTGATTTTATATTGGATAATAAATACATAGTGTAAAATAAGCAAATCATGTATTAGGGTGTGTTTGGTATGATTCCAACTTTCTCATGTTTGGTTGGGTTAAATGTTTTGGAAAATGTTTTCACTATGTATTTATTATCCTCGACCCTCCCCCCGCCCACCCCCCATACCAGCTCCCCCAAATTTTTATTTTTTCACTCCTACCCTCAACCCTCCCCCGGCCAGCCCCCCACCCCAAAAAAATTTGAGTTTGTTTTTACAAAATATTTTCAACTTCAAAATTTTATTTTTTCACCCCTACCCTCGACCCCCTCCCCCTCACTGTAATGACCCGTACCCGAAAAGTCATTTTTGATAATTTTGAATAGTCATTTAACAATAGTTAATTAATTTGCGGGTAATTTATTTATTATTAATAATAATAGGGCAAGTCTGAAATATTAAAATAAGTTACTAGGGTTTATTACTTTTAATACATATTATTTTATTTAGTAAAAAGAATAAGAAAGGAGTCTGGCAATAATTAACCTACGGCTTCAACATGGAGGCAGTTGGTGCCGCAAGAAAACTGTTTCGTGCTTGAGGTAAACCTCAAGTTCAACTTTTATTATTTGTAGTAGTTCTAGGATAGATAGTATACATTAGTATAATTATATATCTTTGAGAGAGTCTAAATTTTAGTTATTGTTGTTGGAAATTTCGGCCAGAAATAATGGTA
>JAJOOE010019511.1:0-26095 GCA_036250405.1 Solanum raphanifolium | reverse complement strand
AAAAAAAAAAAAGCTCCCCTCACCTAGCTTTTAGCTTTTGGCTTAAAATAAGTCATTTTTGACTTAAATTAAGTCACTTTGCTAATTGCCAAACACTCTAATAAGTCAAAAGCTGACTTTTAAATCAGTTTGACCAGCTTAAAAGCCCATCCAAACAGGCTCTTAATACTTATATATCTTATTGCTTTCTAAACTTTATGGTACTAGTTTGGAAAAAAGTACATCAACATAAAAAGAAGATAGTGAGATCAAGAAATTTTAATTGTTCAGTTGGTTAACTAATTGAATTTTCATCTTATTGATGAAGATTCGAGTCTCCACCTTATAGAGAAATTGAAGGAAACATGAGGATATATATGTGAGGTGCAAAGTGAATTTTTTTTCCCCCTTTATATGTGTTGTCTGCATTTAAAGATGGATGGATATATGTTAATCCCTCTTTTTCTTCCATTAGTATTTTCACTTTGTTTTTGATCCACCAAGTGTTTTGTGTGATTTTTGCTAAAAAGTCACTTATACTCATTCAAGTTTCTTCAATTTATGTGGGGGAAAATGCCTAAAAAGTGTTACTAGAACCCTTTAAAGCAACAAAAAACGGAAATTATATATGGAAAAGACAAAGGTGATTTGATGGTCTGATTAATTTTTTATTTTTTATAATGACGACGTATATAACTTAAACTCTATGAATAGAGATAGAACCAACAACGGTAAATAGTAAGTTATAATAGGCATCTTATCTGCCATTATTTATTTTAGCAATTTAGACGAGCGATTCTCATAATTAATATTTTGATATGTTATTGAGAACAATTAAAATTAATTTTTGCTTTATTTGTCAAATTGTCTCCAAATTGGTCTTTTTATCTTTTCACCTACCTTTATCATATAAATCTTGAGTTCGTTACAATATAGTAAAACACGACCAATCACCAATGGTAGAAGGATATAAAGAGCTCAATTAAACTCTTCCGTTAAAATGTTCAATACTATAAACACACAAATTAGTCGAATGGGTTCAATATCTATACATAATAACTATAAAAACTAATTTTAATTATATATAAATAGTATAATTTTTTTCACCAAAAGTGGCTATAAGTTGGCTACGCTCTTGTATACCAACATAAACGGCGCACCAAATTTTCAAGTCAAAACACATTTTTAACATATATAAATTCGTATGAGATATTATGAATGCATTTCTAGTGCTAGATCAACAAGTAGGAAATATTTTCGTTTTAAATGCTATCATTGTTATAATTGAAAACAAGTCCAAATGAAGAGAAAAACAACTGTTGGGATAAACGTGTATAATCTTATAAACTATTGATCAATTTGCATAATTAAGATATAAATATATATATAAAATAGATTCGACTAATGATCAATGAAGTGGGTTCAGTATGGTGAAGTCTTAGGTTCAAATTCCAATAAAGACAAAAACATTAGGTAATTTCCTCCTATATATTTGCCTAAGTCTAAACAAAGTTACCTGATACTTGTTGGTAGAGGAAGCTAGGTGACATGTATCTCATGAAATTAATTACATTATGCGCAAGCTGACCCATACAACACCTATAAAGAAAAGGGACAAAGAAGAGAAGAGTTAATTAGTTCCTCAATCATCCTAATACGAAGAGAAATGCTTTTTACATAAAAATTGCAATGGAGGAGACCCCCCTTAATTGGCAGAGTAAATTGAGCAAATGTACACAAGAGTGAACTTTATCATTCTTTTCTTTCTATCGGAGGTTAAGGGTTATGTCCTCCTTCATGTTATGTTACGTTTTGTCTATGTACATGTTGGTCATAGCCTAAACCCTTCACCAGGTTGGTGGTGCTTTAATTGAAAATTACTACATATTTGAAGAAATAACAACTTTTTTGTGTTGACTCTCTTGGTTTTGATCTATTCTCTCCTTATTTCGTAGACAATATATATATATATATATATATATATATCCATTTATTTGCTATAAATAGTGTGTACAAATATCTTATTTTATTTTATTACATTGAGGAAGTAGAAAAGGGAAAAGAGATGCTACATTGTCCGACGAATTTGAACTCTTCACCTTAACTATAGAATATAGTAAGCTCACCAATTGAGTTAAGCCCTCAATCTTGTGTAAATAATTTTTTATTCCCCAAAAAATTGTTATTTATTTGAATAAATAGTATTCGGATCTTGCAATATTTAATTTCTTTTCTTAATTGTATGTTTCATTTTTTAAAATGGAGATCTTGAATCCACTTATCAAGTATTAGAAAGCTCCTTGTAAAAGAAGTAATAAAGATATGTTAAAAACTAAAAACCTAAGATCTAAGATACATATCTAAAATTTACACCACACAAAAGAAGACAGTTGTCTCATTTTAACTGATGCTGGTGTAATTCCGACAAATTTCTTGGATATATGTTGTTATAAAGACATAATAAAGATATAAACACACTTTAATGCCGTTTAGTGGAAGAATTCTTTAAAGAATATATGATTTGATGTTATATAGAACTTGACGTTTTTCCCTTAGTTAAAGCCGTAAAAGAGTTCGTAAAGGCGGTGACGTAGGTTGTATTGTTGACGAAAGAGGCCAAACCTTACCGACTTTGTATAATACCAACAAGGACTTGGATCTCCTCCAGTATAAAATCTTTTCGGTTGGTCCAGTGCACCTCTAATTTTATTACACATGTTAACTTTCAGTTCTAAGGATTGGATCAGGGTTTATTTAATTTATAGTTAATCACCCCTTAAGCCCTTGTTTCTTTTCCCTAATTTTGGTGGGGTGTTGCATTTCATTTATCATAGGAAACAAAAGGAGGGGTGGAGGGTGTAAGCATGACTTCCTGGAATAATTGTATGAGTTGTGGAAGACAATCCATAATTTGTACTATCAACCCATGAAGTGGATTCGAAAGAATTGCAAATTCACTCAGGTAGTCACAAGCCAAACAACGACCTATATCGTTCCACGAGTCGAGTCACTCGTGGATCACTTTTTTCTGACTCTTTACTCTTGCAAAAGATCAAGAGTAGTTGGGAAATAAATCCAGAGGTTAGTGAGGTTATCATAAGGGTGCAAGAACAAGATAAAGGCAAAAAAAGGTTTCACATATATCAATCATTAGGTCAGAAGAAATGGCAAATCGGCGGTGGGCAAAGATGATCCAATTAGATAGGAGATCTCACAGTACTGGTATAACGATCCTAATGGAGGACACTTGGAGATGGAAAATACTTACAGAAGGATTTCAACTTTATTTTATTGGAAAAGGGATAAAAGATGATGTCAACACCTATATCAGGAAATGCTCGGTATGCCAAAGGAGTAAGTATATATGATGCAGCAGCCTATCCTGGATTACTTCAACCCTTATCAATTCCTAGTTCTGCTTGGTCCAACATCAGCATGGACTTTATTGATGGGTTGCTAAAGTCCAAAGGAAAAACCACCATCATGATAGTGGTAGACAGGTTGACAAAGAGTGGCCATTTCATTTCTCTCAGTAATCCCTACACATCAGCATCAGTGGCCCAAATCTTTCTTGATCTAAAGACTCCATGGTAAGCCAGAAATATTGTGAGTTATAGAGATTTGGTATTTCATATTAAGTTTTGACAGAATTTATTTCCTATTCATGGAGTTACACTGAGCATATCCACTGCCTATCATCCACACTCAGATAATCAAACTGAAGTCTTAAATAGTACTTTGAGACCTATCTAAGGTGTTATTGTTTTGATAACCAGGCTGATTGGTCCTTGTACGTAGTCTTAGATGAGTGGTGGTACAACATTACCTTTCATTCTGCAATACAGACTACTCCTTATGAAGCACTGTATGGCCGGCCTCTACCTCTTCATTTCTTTTATGTTTCTAGTGAGGCTAGTGATGAAGAAATGGATAGAAGTATGTTGACTAGGGAATGCAAGGTTCAACTGCTCAAATTCCATATACATAGAGCCCAACAAAAAATGGTTGCTTTGGTCAATAAGGGAAGCAGTGATAGGCAATTACAAGTAGGAGATAAGGTTTATCTTAAGGTACATCCATACAAGCAAGTCACAATGTCCAATCACTCATATTCTAAGCTATCAACTAAATTTTATGGACCTTACCAGGTGGTGCAGAAGATAGGTTCAGTAGCTTACAAGCTTAACTTGACCTCTCATATTGCCATTCATCCTACATCCATGTATCACAACAGAAGTTTTGTCATGAAATTTCTAGAAACATAACTCATCCTCGTATAGTTGATGTTTTCAGTTTATATTGTGTGGAACCCTAAGTCATTTTGGACTAAAAAAGGGATTAAAAAGGGGAATAAGGCAGAGGTTCAATTGTTGATTCAATGGAAGGACATGGTTGTGGAACAAGCAACTTGGGAGGACCACTCAACTATGAATATCATGTTCACTACTCTCTTTCTTGAGGAAAAAAATGTTTTTAAGAAGGGAGAAATGATGCAGAATGAAGTATTGATGCGTTAGAAGTGTATTTTCTGTTTGCACAGTAATATCATTAAGTTGAAAAGTAGTTAAATGGGCGTTGAGTCTTAGTTACACCATGGTCCCCTCTAGTTTAAATTGTATTTTTCTTATTTGCAGATTAGACCCGTTAATTAGAGGAGGGATCACTATCGAGTCCATGTCAGACTCTGTTAGCTAGCAATTGTACTACCTTATCTTTTTATCTGGGAAGAAGGGATTTTTTTGTTTAGGAAAGAAGGGTGAGTCATCTAGGGTTATATTTTAGTATAAATTGTAATGTTCTCCTCCATGTTTTAGAATTATCAAAGAAAATATCTCTAGCAGTAAATTAGCTAGAATTAGTTAATTCTTCTTCTCTTGCGATTTTAGTTTTTTTTTATTGTTCCATTAGATTATTTTTTATCAGTTCTTGCATTATTGAGTTAGGTTGAATTCGAGCTCAAAAGATTTTTGAGGGAAGCTATTCTTGAAATTTGAGGTAATTTCATGAAGAATTGAAGAAGATTGAAATTTGGGAGTTGTTAATGTTCTTTATGTGTTCTTGGTGTTCTTAAGGAAGAAGAAGCAAAAAGAGTAAATTTGATTTAAAAACCCTAATTAAAAAATGTTAAAAGTTGTTTGGGGTGTAAAAAATTGTTTTGCAAAACTGAATTTAATAAATAATGGCATGGGTGAGTCTTTTCTTAAACGGTGATGGCATAAATGAATCAAACGTTTAATGGATGACTTAAATGAGCCTTTTCTGAAAGTTCGATGATAATTCAATTTACCCAACATTTTACAAATAATTCAATTTACCTAGTTAATAATTCAATTTACCCAACATTTACAAACTAAAGTTTTATGTAGTTTTGTTTGTTTCTTATCATTTATTTAATTATCGAACAAATGTAATAGTCTTTTCCCTTATTGTATCGACATGATTTCGTCGTTAGGAAAAAGCCAATGGAGAAAGAATTGGGCCAGAAAACTTTTTCATAGCAACTTGAGATTTCCTAGACTAGTCCAAATTTGGACGAAATCGGGGTCAATGAGGTCTAGGGAAATCTGGTCGCAATTGGGTGACTTATTTATGATTTTGATTACATGAGTGGTTAGATAAGTGGTTAAGAAATCTGTACGACTTTACGGAATTGAATTCGGGTGAGTAGAACTCTCGAAATCGATCTTAGCATGAATAATATTTTCTGAACGTCGTTGGTTAAAGGTGTGTTGTGAAATAGGGGTCTTGGAATTATTAAAATAGCTAACTGGTTCTATGCAAGCCACTGGGGCGGGATTTCTGCCTCCAGGGCAGGGCCGCTATACCCGGGTGAGGACCGCTGTGGCGGGTCCGACGCGACTTAAGGTCGTAAATAACCTCAAAACTTCTTTATTCTGCACTTTATAATTTTGAGAACTAGGAGACGACCCCAGATGAGTTCTTGAGCATTTTTCACTATTCTTGAGGATAAAGGTAAGATTTTAACTCCTCGAATCCGTGTTACGATTTGTAGAACTTAGTTTCTTAGGTAATTATCGATGGGGGAAAGTTTTAATCTGTGATTTATGGTGGGAAAAACCCCTAAATTGAGTATTAAGATCTTGGATTTGGTTTAGGGTTATTGGGTTTGTTATAATCCAGATAATTAGACCTTTGATTATTGATCATTGCGTATAAATTGTTGTTTGTAGACCTAGAACAAACAGAAAAAATCCGAAAAGGGAAGATTCAAGTGCCTTAGGGGATTCAAGCTTGGATTCGAGGTAGGTGATAGTTGTGATTTCATGTTCCTGTGATATATGTTTGTAATTGCTTATTATAATGCAGAGAAAATGGTCAAATGTCCCTCAATCTATTGTCCGATTCTCAACTACACACCAATACTTTATGAGAGTTCTATTACCCCCTTGAAGTATTTTAAATGGATATATTGACACGCTTAAATGGTGATGTGGCACGGCAAATGTATTCACTTTCCTATTGGCAAGTGGGAGACAAATAAGTAAGTCAAAATTAATTAATTTAACAGCTATTAATTCTTACTTAGATACTATAATAATTAATAAATTTAATCAAATAAAATCTCACACACTCTCTCTCTCCCATCTCTAACCGTCCCCTATTTTACAAATTAATATTTAATTTCTTCAACTTGGTCTGCTGCCATGGCAATTAATACAAGAAGAATATTATATTTTCATACTTTCATTTTTAGTTCACAAAATACTTTTTCAGTAGCAACATCTTTAAAATTTTCCCCTAATTTTAGAAACAATAAAAAAAAAAAGAAAAAAAAAGAATACTTCAATTTCTTCACCTCAAAGGAAAATATTTTTAGCTCGACCTCAAAGATAAAATTGTAGCTTCCATTGGAAACATTCTTTCGTTTATAATAGAAATCGAAGTTTCTTGACTGCAATTGAAAGTGGGTATTAGAATTTGAGATTTCTCAAGAAAAATTTCATTTTCAAATTTATCAAGAAGTGCAATTGAGAAGCAACGGGAAAAGAACTATCTTCAGAGTTAACGATAATAACACATTTATCAAATTTAACAACAACAACCAAATTTGGTGTAAATAGATGATTAGAAAGGCATTAAATAAAGGGGCAAAGGTTGGTGAGTATGGTGTGGTGTAGTGGAGAGGGCAAAGGAAGGTCGACTGAAGGAGATGAGCTATTTGGGAACAGTGAAGAAAAAAAGAAGATTTAGGAAGAGGAAGAATGACGATGAGATTTGGCAATGGTGATTAGGGCAAGAATGGTGGAGAAAGACTGGAATGATTATGTTTTTTTTTTACTCTGAAAAAAAGTGTGTGTATTACACTAGGCAACAAAAATTTGGGGGTGACGTTTTAAGGGTGTTAATATCTTAGTTTAAAATATTTCAGGGGGGTAATAGGACCCCGTAAAGTATTGGTGTGTAGTTGAGAATTGGGTAATATATTAAGGGGGCATTATAATGTATGTATGCGAATGTTGCATTATTGATCACCCTAATCGTAAATGAGGATAATGGAATTATAGTATGCCATGAATCACCTCTTGTTGTTTGATTGTGAGAATAAACATTGTGATTGTGGTTTGTTGAATAGATCGGGTGTTGCGTTTCAACACACTAACATGGATCGGTTGCCACGTTCTGACATAAACATGGGATCAGTTGCCACATTTCGATATGAATATGGGATCGATTGCCACGCTCCAGCATAAACATTGGATCGGGTACCACGTTCCGATATGCTAATAGTTTGCGTGTGAGTTCCATGAGAGGACCATTGAATTGGGTTCCGTCAGAGGACCGTTGAATTGTGTTGTGTATCTACTTATGATGATTATATTCATATCTAATGATGATTGCTATTGAAAGACTGTATGTTGCTTTAAATTGATAACCAATGTGTATTATTGAGAACGTGGAATGCTACATTGATCCTGAAAAGATGACTAATATTGTATATGTTCGGTATATGCTTGTTTTATAATGTTGTGGCTACTTGCATGTGTTTCAATTATTGGGATAGCCGCGTGATCCTACCGGTACACTATGATTGTGTACGGATACTGCACTTGCTTGTTCTTTGTTGAGTACATGGCATCTTCAGGCGGCTATTGATAGACCTTAGCTAAGTGACTATTGATTGTGACCGGACTCAAGGGTTAGCCAGTTCTTTCAGGATGCCATGGATCTCTCCTGTTTAAGTCCATTCTTTTCGGACTCAGACTATTTGTTTAAGGTGTTTGTTTAGTTTTGAGGTTGTACCCCTTGTTCTTAGACTTGTCGTCAGTTGAGTTTTAGTACCATGACTTTCAGGTTCTAGGGGTTGAATTTGCACATTAGTTTAGTTAGTTAATTGTTTAAACCTTTGGAGTTTATGGGGACTCCATTTTTATTGTCATTTAAACCTGTTTCCGTATCTTTAAATGCATAATTTGTGGTTAAATTTGTTTATTTGGATTGTAGTAATGGTTTTCCCATCGGAGGGCTTGTGTGGGAGCCAATCACGACGGTCTGGATCGTGACAAAGTTGGTATCAGAGCCCTAGGTTCGTTGATCTCATTGTACCAAAACGAGTCTAGTAGAGTATTGCGGAACAGTACGATGACGTCTGTACTTTTTTTCGAGAGGCTATAAGACTTTAGGAAAAACTCATTTCTTTTTACTCTTTCGTGTTATGACTTGAATCCAATTGGTATCTGGGTTATACAAATTAGTATATCTTTCCTCCTTCACTCTATGGTCCGAACTAGAGCAACAAAAGTGGTAACACCATCACTAGCAATAGAGGATGTGTATAAACTACTGACAATTGAACAGGGTCACCATTCACAACAAGTATCCATTGTCTCGGATAGATGACCTTTTTAACCAATTGCAAGGTGCATTGATTTTCTCTAAAATTGATTTAAGGTCCGGTTACCATCAGTTAAAGATTGAGACGGTTAAGAATTGGGTTCAACCAAGTTCTATGATTGAAATTAGTAGTTTTGTGAGGCTCGCTAGCTAATATTGTTGCTTGTAGTATGAGTTGAGACTAATTGGTATCTCCCGATTCCAATTGGTATCTCCCGATTCCAATTGGTATCTCAACGAAGTGAACTAGACGTCGTAGTCCCGATTGAAGGGACACAAGCAAGTTAATTGGAAATGAGAAGGTTCCAATTGGTATCTAGCTTTAGGGGTCGTATAAGGCATAGATGATCAGTAACGGTCGTCTATGGAATGAACTAATTAAAGAATTTTGACATATCTGCAAGTTGTAACTGCTCGAGTGTCGTGAAACTTGTTGTAAAAACAAAAGTCATCACGAGATTACGTGCAAAGGTCTAGCTAAAATATGATGTGGTTCGTAAGCGAAAAATTTGGACGTGCGGTGCGACCAATTGATAACCTTGTAAGGGTCTGGGTATATCTTGGGGATATGTGTGTGGTAGTGTTAAAACGATGTAAAAGGATTCAAAAGTTCGTACTTCGTTTGGTTGACCGGGTGGTAGACAATGATTGGCCTAGCTAAAGGGATTTTCTTAAATGACTAGTTACAACCGGGAAATCTAGGGGAAATATAGAAAAGAGAGGAACCCCATAAATTGTTGGCAGCGGTTCTGTTTCCGTCGAAGCCGCTAGGGTGGGATAATCTCGCTAGCGTGAGACTGCAGTGCAGGATTTCTCCCGCCAAAGCGGGACAGGGCAAGATAGAATCTCTGCCCTGTCTGCCCTATTTTCCCTTAGTCACATTATGGACCCCGAATCATACCCTAACTAACCCCGGCGATCTAATTCACTGTTCAATAATCGAATATAAGTTATAAAGTATGTTAAAATTGTGGAGAACCTGGGAATATGAGGAGGAAATCAGCGAGACCATGGAGGCAGGGGAAATGGTAATGCAGGTAGATGAGTAGTGCAGCCTGGCGAGGAGGTTTCCTGTCAAGACGACAGGGATTAGTTATATGCTTTTTCGGGCAAGACCAAGTTTGAGGTGTGTGAGCAATGCTCACTAGTGCTACTCTTGTCTGTGCCCGGAAGGCTGTTGTTTTGTGTGATCTGGGTTCTACTTATTAGTACGTGTTAGTTCAATTGCCTTGGGATTTGATGTGGTTTGTGATATACTTGATGCCCCCATCCATGTTTTTACCCCAGTTGAAGAGTCAGTCGTAGTCACCCATGTGTATCGTGTTGTCCTGGTGTGGTTATGGATTTTCAGATTTGGGTTGATTTGGTTATGATGGATATGACTGACTTGATATAATCTTAGGCATGACTTGGTTGTCCCTCTATTATACCGGGCTTAATTGTAATATTAAGTCGGTAACTCTAGAGATCCGCGATAGGAGAAGATTAGAGTGGGAAGGGTTGTACAAGCCTAAGCGAGCTAAGATCATATCCTCCATTCGGGCTAGGAAATTGGTAGGGTAGGGTTGTTTGGCTTATTTGGCTCATGTTTGGGATGTTGAGGTTGAGCCTCCCTCTATTGAGTCTGTTCTTGTGGTGTTTGAGTTTAATGAAATGTTTCCTATGGATTTGCCTGGTATGCCTCCGGATAGAGATATAAATTTCTGCATTGACTTGGAAACTGGAACTCGCCTTATATTCATCCCTCTGTATCATATGGCTCCAGGAGAATTAAGAAAGCTTAATGCTCAAATTCAAGAGCTTCTTGATAAAGTTTCATCCCTCCTAGTGCTTTCTTGTGGGGTGCTCCTGTCTTGTTGTTATGAAGATGGAGGGTAGTATGAGGACTGATGATTTTATTTTAAGCCATAAAAGAGTGGATTAATACCAAAATGACAAATTTATGGATAAGAAAGGTCCCAATGAGTATACCTGGGTGAAGTAAATTGAAGTATTTTAGTAAGAAAGTGCGTATAAATTGGGTTAGTCCTCTAAATTTGATGAGTATACCTGAGTTTGAGGTGTTATGTTGATGAAAAGGTTGACTTCATAGTGATATTCAAGGATGACGGAGCGTAATGGTAATAAGAGTCTTGATGGATTATGACGGGATGCAACTATATAATAAGATTGCTGGTTAAACGAATTTTATATAGTAATTACGACTTGCGAGTACCTAAGGTTGTGGTTTTCTAATATTTGGTGAGTAACGTGGTTGTATGGAAAGTGTTTGTCACGCCCCAAACTCAAGGGGCGCAACTGGCTCCTAATGCCAAAACTCAGGCCCGTGCCGACCCTGTCGAACCATTTGCTACTAGTGCATGGCAGGCGGCAGGTACAAACAACATACCACCTACTTAGGTCCACATAAGCCTAGAAGGTGCCAAATCAATCTATATACCCCTATCGGTAGCCCCTTGTCTTTGTAAGAAGTCATATAGCCCTTTTTGGCAACGATATAGCCCCGTAGGCAACACATAGCCCTCTTAGGCAACATCATAGCTCTGTGGGCTGCACATAGCCCTCTTTCGCATCAACATATCCCTGTAGGAAACACATAGCCCTCTTTGGTGTCAAAATAGTCCGACAGGCAACACATAACACTCTTTGGCATCAATATAACCCCGTGGGTAACGCATAACCCTCTTTGGAAATAACATAGTCCTATTAGATAATATCATAGCCTCCATAGGCACTTCATAGCCCAACAACTAACCACAATAGCCCCAAGGGCGACAATAAACAATTGAATAGGCTAAAAGCGAACAATTTAGCTATAAACAATATATATGAATAATCTCCAAGTCGTTCCTAACTTGGGGTCGTTCTTAACAGATTATGAGTCCCTAAAATGAGGGTTTATAACCACTTAATCAGCCATCCACTCACAATTACATCTACAAGATCACCAACATTAACTACCTCTAAGGAAACATGTTGAACGAAGGGAATAGCCTTAACATACCTTTCCAATAAACGCTCGAAAGACCGTAGTTTCTTCACGAAAGTTGTTCCTAATGTCCTAAGATTCATAAAAACTATATATACACAGATGGTACGCACCTATAAACAATTCATAATTAATCTTAAATCGGCAGATTTGTCATATTGCCCCAACTTGTCGAAACATCCATAGAAATTCATAAAAACAATCATTAAAGAGTACCGAGATGATTAACTTAGTTAACCAAGTTTAAACCTTGAATAAACACCAATAACTACAAATTTAAATCTTCAAAAACCAGCTCCAAACGCAGATAATAGAAGGGAAAAATGATTGCCATGTGTAGAGATCACGTTTCTAGGCACGAGGGCAACGTTTAATGGTATAAATCGTCAAAAACTAACCTTTATCATGCAAGAACTTCATAGGAACCCTCTCTTAAGCTTTCTATCTGGTTTGAAAGTGAAAAGAAATATTCTCATGGCTTAAAACATTGAGTAAGCCGACATACCACATTTTTTACCCGACCCCGATTCTTCCCCGGCAGCCCGTAGTAAAACCCTCATAACTTTTTACTTCGATGTCAGTTGAATATGGGGTTTTGTGCATTGCAAACTAGACTCATAGGCCTTCGATTTAATGAGTGATAGCCCTTCTATCTCTTTATATATTGGGAGAAAACAACTAAGACATTTGACCCAAATTTCAGAGAAATTTTTAAAAAGGAACTTATGATAACTTTCGGCAACTTTTATTTTGCCACTTACCTAACTTTAAAACTTGAGATACAACTCTTGAACACCTAAAATTTGACATACCACATCATTCTTAATTTATTACCCACCCTCCTTGTCTTTCCACGAAGATACGAGTTAATTTAGACGTTTTGTAAAGTCGGGGTGTTACAGTTATAAGAGATAGTAGGACACCACTCGAGTAGAATGTAAAGGATCTAGAGTTATAATGAAGGAAAATATAGTAGAATGTAGTACAAACTTTAGATAGAGGCGAGAGCAAGAATATTTTATTGGATTCTTAAGGCTGAATAGGTATCTTCAAAGGTGTAGATAATTGGGTTCAGAGACGCATGATTTTATATGTTTTGTTGTGGCTATGGTAATTGTGGCACAAGTCCCTCAGATTGGTTAAAACTATTGGAAATGACTTGAGAAAAGAGTGTACAGACATTAGCTCGAGTGTGATGATAAGTGCTTGTTTTGTTTTGAGTTTAGTAATGAGTGTGATTGAAATTTTAGTGGAAAGATATTGTAAGATCAATGGAGATGCGATCAATGATAAGCAAAGATCCAGGATTTCATAAAAATCTTCAAGGTATAAGCTAATGTTGACAGATAAGGGGATTGTGTTATACGATTGAGGTTACAATTCAAAGTTTTCATTATAAGTCTACATTCGTGGTGATATATTTTTTCAAGGTATGAATTGGCAAGGTGAAGAATGATCAATTGTATCCAGTATTGAGCATATGAAAGGACTTACACCTGGTTTGAGTTGTAAAGTTTATTACTTTTGATTGTTAAAGTACCTAAGAAAGGTTTCATTTAAAAGTGTTGGTTTGTACTAAGGTAAATGGTCGGAGTGTTATGATGGTTGTTAGTATTGTGAGTATGATTCACTAGTTATGCTCTCGTGAGTTTTCACTTTTGTGGGTGGATCAGGGGGTACCAAATCCTACAATGTTCTCTTAGTTAAGTGGGAATATTGGGAAGATTTGGTTATTTCGAATGACATAATTAGTGTTGTCTTGGAGTTGTTAAAAGTATTTTTGTGGTTATACATATACCACCTTGCTTATGAGAGTTCATAGAAGAGCTACCATGTGTAATTATGGTTGTCCGACAATCTTATATTCATCTAGTCGGCAAGGTCATGTATTGATTATGTGTGGTTGAATGTGGGGATCAGTGAATCCAATTCTACTATTTTTAAGAAGTAATCTATAATTACTAAATCTAGCATTTCAATAGTGTTTCTAGAGGGTTTGTATGCTTGGACATATCCCTCAATAACTATCTAATGTCTAAAGATCAAATTTTGGTAACTTAAGCTTATGAAAATTTATGTTGTGAGAAGGAGATGTTGATAAGAACTATGATTGTTTAAGTATTATGAGTGTGTGTTGGTTGATTCAGGTTCACTTCTAATTGTAGCGACTATTGATTTGAAATTTGATCATACTTATGTGCTAAAAAATTCGTCTGAGTGATTGTGTCAAGGTCCTTGATAACATGTTGTAGATGTATGTACGATTAACTTTGGTGATTGTTGGGAATCACTTTGTTATTTATTAAGTGTACATACAATAATATTTATCACTCGAGTATTGAGATGACTTCATTTAGGCATTGTATGGGAGGATGTATAGGTATTCAATTGGTTGGCTGGGGACGAGGATTATATCATAAGGTGAGACTCATTGTTGTTAAACAAGACTTTCAGTGTGAGGAAGAACCAGTTGAAATTCTTAATCACGATGTCCGAAAGCTAAGGACATGCGTGACAAGTATCCTAGTAATTCGACGTTTCAGATACTACTCTACCCTTACTTTAGTCAATCTTCCCTAGTTGATCCCTCATGGATGAGTGATGGGTAAATTGGTATTTATTGTAACGACCTGATTCCGTCGTTAGGGAAAAGCCAATGGAGAAAGAATTGGGGCCAGAAAACTTTTTCATAGTAACTTGAGATTTCCTAGCCTAGTCCAAATTTGGACGAAATCGGAGTTAGTGTGGTCTAGGGAAATCTGGAACCAATCGGGTGACTTATTTATGATTTTGATTACATAAGTGGTTAGATAAGTGGTTAAGGAATCTGTACAACTTTATGAAATTGAATTCGGGTGAGTAGAATTCTCGGAATCGATCTTAACATGAACAATATTTTCTAAGCGTCGTTAGTTAAATGTGTGTTGTGAAATAGGGATCTTGGAATTATTAAAATAGCTCACTGGTTCTGTGCAAGCCACTGGGGCGGGATTTTTATTGCCAGGGCGAGGTCGCTATAGCGGGGTGAGGACCGTTGTGGCGGGTTCGACGCGACTTAAGGTCGTAAATAAACTCAAAACGTCTTTATTTTGCACATTTCAACTTTAAGAGCTAGGAAACGACCCTAGACGAGTTCTTGAGCATTTTTCACCATTCTTGAGGCTAAATGTAAGATTTTAATTCTTCAAATCCGTATTTCAATCTGTAGAACTTAGTTTCTTGGGTAATTATCGATGGGGGAGGGTTTTGATCTATGATTTATGGTGGGAAAAAAACCCTAAATTGGGTATGAGGATCTTGGGTTTGGTCTAGGGTTATTGGGTTTGTTATAATTCGGATAATTAGACCTTTGATTGTTGATCCTTGTGTATAAATTGTTATTTGTAGACCTAGAGCAAACAGAAAGAATCCGAAATGGGAAGATTCAAGTGCCTTGGGGGATTCAATCTTGGATTCGAGGTAGGTGATGGTTGTGATTTCATGTTGATGTAATATATGTTTGTAATTGCTTATTATAATGCATGTATGTATGCGAATGTTGTATTATTGACCACTATAATCGTAAATGAGGATAATGAAATAATTATATACCATGAATCACCTCTTGTTGTATGATTGTGAGAATATACATTGTGATTGTGGTTTGTTGAATGGATCGAGTGTTGCGTTCCGACACACTGACATGGATCGGTTGCTACGTTTCGGCATAAACATGGGATCGGTTGCCACATTTCGGCATAAATATGGGATCGGTTGCCACGTTTCGACATAAACATTGGATCGGGTACCACGTTCCTATATGCTAACAGTTTGGGTGTGGGTTCCATGAGAGGACCATTGAATTGGGTTCCGTTAGAGGACCATTGAATTGTGTTGTGTATCTACTTATGATGATTATGTTCATATCTAATGATGATTGCTATTGGAAGACTGTATGTTGCTCTAAATGGATAACCAATGTGTATTATTGAGAACGTGGAATGTTACATTGATCCTGAAAAGATGATTAATATTGTATATGTTCGGTATATTCTTGTTTTATAATGTTGTGGTTACTTGCATGTGTTTCACTTATTGGGATAGCTGTGTGATCCTACCAGTACACTGTGGTTGTGTACTGATACTGCACTTGCTTGTTCTTTGTTGAGTATAGGGCATCTTCAGGTGGCTATTGGTGGACCTCAGCTAAGTGACTATTGATCGTGATCGGATTCAAGGGTGAACCATTTCTTTCAGACTGCCATGGATCTTTCATATTTAAATCCATTCTTTTCGAACTCAAACTATTTGTTTAAGGTGTTTGTTTAGTTTCGGGGTTGTACCCCTTGTTCTTAGACTTGTCGTTAGTAGAGTTTTGGTACAACGACTTTCAGGTTCTAGGGGTTGAATTTTCGCATTAGTTTGGTTAGTTAATTGTTTAAACTTTTGGAGTTTATGGGGACTCCATTTTTATTGTCATTTAAACTTGTTTCCATATCTTTAAATGCATAGTTTTTGGTTAAATTTGTTTGTTTGGGTTGTAGTAATGGTTCTCCCACCGGAGGGTTTGTGTGGGTGCCAATCAAGACGGTCTGTGCCGTGACAAAATTGGTATCAGAGCCCTAGATTCGTTGATCTCATTGTACCAAAACGAGGCTAGTAGAGTCTTGTGGAACAGTACGACGACGTCCGTACTTTTCTTCGAGAGGCTACAGGACTTCAGGAAAAACTCACTTCTTTTTACTCCTTCGTGCTATGACTTGAATCCAATTGGTGTCTGGGTGATACAAATTGGTATATCTTTCCTCCTTCACTCTATGATCCGAACTAGAGCAACAAAAGTGGTAACACCATCACTAGTAATAGATGATGTGTATAGACTACCGACAGTTGAACAGGATCACCATTCAGAACAAGTATCCATTTCCTCGAATAAATGACCTTTATATGATAAAGTAGAAAGGACACGTAAATAATCGAGTTCTGTAGTTATATGCATCATCCAATGTTTCTACGAGCAAATGAGCTGTTTGATTCTGTTGATGTCCATTGTGGACAAACAATATTCTTTGCTAGTTGTTACAATAGGGAGTAACAATAAAGTTTAAAAATTAAAAGTGTTGGCAGTTAAATGCTCTGAAATTGATTTGAAGCATTAAATGAAGTGCTCATTAAGTACTCCCTCCGTCCCATTTTATATGTCACCTTTCGGATTTCAAGAGTCAAACAAGTTTATCTTTGACCTAAATTTTTCATAGATCTTTTAAACATTTTGAATTATCAATTATTGTGGCTCATAATACTTTTTATGTAGTTTACAAATTCAAATTTCATTCCAAAAAATTTGAAGATTCCATGCGCAAATTACCGGTCAAACTTAAACTGTTTGACTCTCAAAACATAAAAGGTGTCATCTAAATTGGGACAGAGGGAGTATATTGGTGTACTTATTGCTCCCTCCCTCCCTCTCATGTCACTACTTTAAAAGCAAAAAATATTGGGTTTCTTCGTACAAATAGTCGGACAAATTTATTGTACATTTTTTAGTTGATTGGTATAAATTATACTCCTATATTGTTTATATACGATCATATATCTATATATATGTATATTTATATATATATATATATGATACATTAAGTATATTATACATTTGTCAGCTATTTTTAGTTTAAATTAGTTGGATGGACAATTATTCAGTGCTTCTTGGAATATATGACTCAATACCCTTATATTAAAGAGTTGTTTCTTTTTAATAGTGCTCAATTCTCAAGAAACATCTAATAAATAAACTATACCTTATATTTATTATTTTCTAAATGAATATATGTAATAAGTTAAAACGATACTTATTTTAAGACAAATAACGCATTTTACAACAAAATATAACTGTAGAGAAGCAAGACACCATGTGGATGTACACAGGAATCTGTAGCTAAAAGTGTACGTATACCTTGTACTTATAGCATTTAGCCTAAGAGGTGACTTCAAAATCATCGAGTTTAAAGTTCTATATATTGAGACAGCAACATTAAGCCAGCATACAATTATAAATAGATCAATCATTAGGTATTGGTTCTAATGTATTTTGCATAAACACTATAATAAAAGAGATATTTGGTGGGAATATATATATTTTTTTAATGATAATTGAGGTAATGTAATTACCTTCAGAATCGCTAAAGCATAAAGTGTTTGTTATAAACAAGTGAGTTAAACCGATCTAAAAGTTACTTAGGCTTAAATGTATTGAATAGAGGAGTTCTTGAACTTTTGCAATTTTACCCGCAATTTGAGTGGGTTTCGTGTGTTTATACATGATTACTCAAAGCATAAACATTGTTTATACATTCTATATATAGTGCATATGTAATGTATAATAAATAGTGTATAAGGATGTATATGTAATGTACAATAGTGTAAAAAAATGTAAATGTAATGTATTATACAAAAAAAAAAAAAAAGATAAAAAATGAAGAGGGTGCTATGGTAGCTCGGAAAAGAAGGTAAAAACATTATCTTTAAAATAGATTTACTATGGCAAAAATATTTTTTAGCTTCAATCATAAATATGCATATTAACAAAGAATGTTAGAGCTCTTACTGACATTATAAGTTAATTGTCAATATCGCTATACATTTTAGTAACATTTATAGAGAATACTAATTGTATCTAAAAAAAGATAGACATTTTTGGTTAGTAATTTGACATCATGAAATTCAGCGTAAACATATGTTGACTATTCTAAATTCTTATAAAAAATATTTGTTGGGACAATACATATGAATCAGTATCCCTCTAAGAATTTGGTACTCCATGACAACCAGCAAATAGAATAAGGGAAACTTTCAAAAATAGCAATATTAGGCTATATATAAGATTCTATAGCTATAGTTTTTGTTAGTTATGGCTAATAGCAAAATGTTAGAGGAGGAGAGATGAGAGCGAGATCTGAGAGAGAGAGAGGAGAGAGTGTATTTTTAGTATTTGGGTCAAATCTCATTATTTGGGATATTTTAAAAATTCAAATTCTATATCAAACTTTTATCTTTTACAAAAACACCCTCTATAGTAGTTGTTTACGATGTATTACATAATTTGTTACGTGAACATCAAAGTAGTAATGAAATATTTAGTGAATATGAAAGTGATATGATTATTTATGAAAATGATGAACAATCGACCCAAGGTAACAAAGTCATGTGCTTTGTCTACTTCACAATGTATGGAATGATACTTGTTGCACTCGCTCCAAACTACCACATTGCTCCAGTGTCATGGACACTGCTTGTTATTTGTTGCAACGAAGATCCAATTAACTTGTAATACAAACTTATGGTTAGTTTTGATAGTTTTTTTTTCTTTTTTTGAACTTATGAGTATAAATCATATTTTTTCTAAAAAAGTGAAATATTTCCAAATATTATGATCAAACACATGGTGAAATTTCACCCAAATAATATTTGCCAAAAATATTTAGAAATCTCTAGCCAAACGCTAGCTAATTAGTGGGTGCTATAGAAAAAGTTCGTCATAATAGCAAATCACCGTACTGTAAAATGGATTTGATAGATTTATTATTGTTTTTTAGCAAAACCAAAATACGAAAAATAAATTTATTTTAAGGTAAAACTTATCCACCAAAACTTCATGCTAAAATGTTTACAGTGCAACCAAATTTTAAATATATGCTTGAACCTCATACTAAAATGTATGAAGTGTAGAATTACATGTCTGAAGTTAATTTGGCTTCGAACACCTTTCCTTGGGTAGTGAGTTTCGTTCTATAACACTAACCTCTTTCGCGGCTTATAATATTATGAAAATCTCCCTTTTTATTACACAAAGATCAAAATAAGGGAGACCATTTCCATAGTATTATAAATAAACTACAAGGGAGATCAGTGTGATAAAGCGAAACTTGAGGGGAGATTTTTGAAATTATATCTAAATTTATATTTATAATTTCATGACCTTTTCATAAGAGCTTGATCTTCACTTTTATACCACAAGATATATTTATTTTTATACTTAAAAGATCTTTGATCTGAATAGTACATTAAAAAAACACAAATCAGAAGACGAAACAAGAAGATCCAAGATGTAAAAAATCATAACATGAGTATTCGATAGATTGAATTCTATTTTTGAATATTTGATTCTTACATAGTTTGACATCATCAAACAAATATGACAAAGTAGAAAAGACACGTAAATAATCGAGTTTTGTATTTATATGCATCATCCAATGTTTCTACAAGCAAATGAGCTGTTTGATTTTGTTGATGTCTATTGTGGACAAACAATATTCTTTGCTAGTTGTTACAATAGGGAGTAACAATAAAGTTTAAAATTGTTGGCAGTTAAATGCTCTGAAATTGATTTGAAGCATTAAATGAAGTGCTCATAAAGTATATACGTACTTATCTCCCTCCCTCTCATGTCACTACTTTAAAAGCAAAAAATATTGGGTTTCTTCGTACAAATAGTCGGACAAATTTATTGTACATTTTTTAGTCGATAGGTATAAATTTTTTTTTATATATATATATATATAATACATTAAGTATATTATACATTTGTCAGCTATTTTTAGTTTAAATTATTTGGATGGACAATTATTCAGTGCTTCTTGGAATATATGACTCAATACCCTTATATTAAAGAGTTGTTTCTTTTTAATAGTGCTCAATTCTCAAGAAACATCTAATAAATAAACTATATCTTATATTTATTATTTTCTAAATGAACATATGTAATAAGCTAAAAACAATACTTATTTTAAGACAAATAGCACATTTTACAACAAAATATAACTGTAGAGAAGCAAGACACCATGTGGATGTACACAGGAATTTGTAGCTAAAAGTATATACCTTGTACTTATAGCATTTAGCCTAAGAGGTGACTTCAAAATCATCGAGTTTATTAGGTATTGGTTCTAATGTATTTTGCATAAACACTATAATAAAAGAGATATTTGGTGGTAATAGATATTTTTTTAGTGATAATTGAGATAATGTCATTACCTTCAGAATCGCTAAAGCATAAAGTGTTTGTTATAAACAAGTGAGTTAAACTGATCTAAAGTTACTTAGACTTAAATGTATTGAATAGAGTAGTTCTTGAACTTTTGCAATTTTACCCGCGATTTGAGTGGGTTTCGTGTGTTTATACATGATTACACAAAGCATATACATTGTTTATACATTCTATATATAGTGCATATGTAATGTATAATAGTGTATAAGGATGTATATGTAATGTACAATAGTGTATAAAAATGTAAATGTAATGTATTATACAAAAAAAAAAAAAAAAAAAGATAAAAAATGAAAAGGGTGCTATGGTAGCTCGGAAAAGAAGGTAAAAACGTTATCTTTAAAATAGATTTACTATGGCAAAAATAGTTTTTAGCATCAATAATAAATATGCACATTAACAAAGAGTGTTAGAGCCTTTACTAACATTATAAGTAAATTGTCAATATCACTATAGATTTAACATTTACAAAGAATACTAATTGTATCTATATGTTGACTATTCTAAATATAAAAAATGTTTGTTGGGACAATACATATGAATCAGTATCCTTCTAAGAATTTGGCACTCCATGACAACCCGGTCCAGCAAATAGAGTAAGGGAAACTTTCAAAAATAGCAAATATTAGTCCATATATAAGATTCTATAGCTATAGTTTTTGTTTATTATGGATAATAGCAAAATGTCAGGGGAAGAGAGAGGAGAGTAAGATCGGAGAGAGAGGAGAGAGTGTATTTTTATTTTTTTTGCAGATTTTGGAGAAAAAATTACAAATACAAACTGATTTGTATTAAAATAAATACATATTAAGAGGAGAGAGACGAGCGAGATCGAGAGAGGGAGGAGAGAGGCGAGCAAGATCGAGAGAGGGAGGAGATGCAACGGAAAGAGGGGAAAGGTTTGCTATAAAAATAACATATTGTTTTTTTTATACTAATATTTTTAAACTATACTTTTTTTTCATAAATAAGCTCTTAATTTTGACTAGTACCATAGTTTTTTCAATAAATAGCCAAATCTTCGATTAATGGCCCCTCATACGTAACACATTAAAAAAAGGGAGTTATACTTGTAATATGTAGTCATTGTAAACGTTATTCAGATAAATAGTCGAAACTCCAATATGCACTCCGGACATCGGTTAGAACCCCCCCTCCCCAAAAAAAAATGTAGTCATTGTAAACGTTCTTCAGATATATTTTTCTCCAAATTTCTTTCAATCTCTCGCTAAAATCTATACCTCATTATTATTATTTATGAACGTTCTATACTCTCTTGTTAATTAGGTTGAAATCTTCATTGTTTTCTCTTGTTCTCTGGATATATAATCATTGGGAAGCTTCAAAAAAAAAAAAAATAGATTACCATTTTATCTTTACACTAGATAAAAATTTAATTAAATATTTTAATAAATATAATATATTAATTATATAAGGTTAGGACATTATCTTTATCGAAGACAAGGGTTTGATTCCCGGGAATAGATATTTAATCTTTTGTCTTTGTGTATATGTGAGTGTGAGCTTTCCACATGAATTGCCTAAAACAAGTAATCAAGGCTGCTTTGTTTATAATTATAGTGAGTATGACATATATCTATATTTGATTTTACGATCTTTATAATGTTCTGAAATTTCTTTTAATTTTTGTATAATAAATACCTTTGGTATAAACAATAGTATTAGTCTATATTTTTATATCAATAGATACTTTAACGTAGCAGCAGCAACAAAATTAGTTAATAGATTTAACCAGCTTGTTGCATTGTTATACCTTATTTACTTAACATTCTCAAGACTATGATAGAAATATTTTTATCATTGTAATGAATAAAATATAGAGTTGTTCAAGAAAGACCAAAAGCTTTTTGAAAAATGAAACTAAAGAAAGAACTCAGTATATATTTTGATTTGATCATCGTAATTCGTACTTTAGAAAATAATACATATATTGACAAAATATCAAAAATCATGCGTATAACCAACTTCCCGTTAATCACTGGAACATGTGGTATGCATGTAATGATCTATGATCATAAAAAAATCATTCATTTTCTTCGAATCATGAACATCAACTATTGATAATATCACTTAGAAAGTCATTCAACTAATGATATTTTACTGAAAAAGTCATCCAACTAATTTAAATAATTTTTCATTAAATTTTGTTGAAATACAATATTTCATTATAAACTAATTTTAAAAAATAAAAAGTGTTCATTTTAATATTTTTTTTGAATTTTGTTGAAATATAATTTTTTAAAACTATGTTTTTAAAAAAAATAATAAAAGATCGCTACTGAGCGTCATTTTGATCTTTTTGATTACTCCTTTTAATTTAGTAAAAGATTTATATTTTAAACGTACAGTTGCAATTGACAAATTAAAATTAAAACCTACAGTAGCATTGCTATTAATTTATTAAGAAGTAATAGAGATTGCTATTTTAAACGTACAGTAGCAATTGAGAAAAAAAAATTGCTTTTCTATTTTAGTACTCCCTCCGTCCCATTTTATATGTCATCCATTTCTATAAAAAGTTGGACCACAATATTTGTCATTTTATAAAATTTATGCATAAATTACCATATTTTGCCTATTATACCCTTGATAGAATAGTTAATTAATCTTGAAAATGTATTCATCATTTATCATAAAGTTGACTTAAGAAAACATTAAATAAGGGTAGAAGGGTAAAGTTACATCATTTCTTAATGCAAATGCAAAGAAAAAATGTGACATATAAAATGGGACGGAGAGAGTAATTGTTTTACTGGAATTAAATATGCTAAAAAATGCTATTGTTCGTTTTTCAAAAAAAATCTAATTAAATAACTGAAGAAGGTCAATAAGATAATTAAAATAAATATCTTATTATTTCTTAAAAAATAATTTAGAACAAAAATTAGATTTCAATAAAATTTAATGAATAAACTATTTAAATTTGTTGGGTGACTTTCTGAGTGAAATATCAATAGTTGAGTGATTTTTTAAGTGAAATACCAATAGCCAAGTGCCTTTTGAGTTATAAATAAGTTGAGTGAGTTTCTAAGTGAACAACTCAAATTTGAATGACTTTCTAAGTGAAGTATGCAAAGTTGAGTGACCATCTGAGATATTATCTCGATTCACTTGTCAATAATAATAGTAATTAGTTATTTTTTAATATATTTTGTAAGACGGGACATGAATAATCTCTTCATGCTGAAAATAAATTCTTTTTCTTTTTTTGCAAAATTTCAAATAAATCGTCTTTTTTTCTTTCTATTTTTTTTTTTATATAATATAAATTTATGGGTCAAATTGTATATTTTTTAAAAAAAAATTGAAATCGTGAATTCAAACTCTAAAATTCTACAAATAAGCTTAGAGTGAAAATATGGTTTCTTTATCCATAGAATTTGACTTAGTTCCGAATTATAAGATCAATAATTTTATCTGCCATGAAGAAAAGATGTAAGTTGATGGAATTAGGACCACATCATTTCATAATTGAAGAGTTACTCTCGGATGACTTTTGGAGTGAAGTGCAAACATTTCTTTAGTAATTAGTGAAAATCATCCAATAATGAACCAATTAAAGAGCACTCAAAAAGATAACAAAAAATATAAAAGATTAGGTTCGACGATCCAAACAAATGCAAGTTTGATTATCATATACCTTATGGGGAGTGGGATTCAATATTACAAAGTGATTTATGGGAGTTGCCCCAATATGAAAAAACGTTATTTCATATTCTTCTATTTATTTTTTATTTTCTCTTTTCAAACTTGAAGAAATATTTTGCTTATTGATATATATTTACAGTACTAAATAACGAACAATTTGGATTCGCTGTAGATATCAGAATGGTTTATCCAACCTATAGATGTAAGATAATGAAAAGACTGATAGAAAATTCTTTAAGAATCTATTATGGAAACACTTTTTTTTGAAATTCTATAAGACGATTCTCATATACAAAAGAAAATGTATAAGATGGATGACTTTATTAAACCCATATGTTTTAAACATATAGGATCAACTAATAAAATTAGTATTTAAAGTCAACTTTAACAAGCTATTTGAATTTATAAATAAACTTTATTTGAGTTTTAATCTAAAGTTGTTTCAATACACCCCATGATTATTGTTCACAAAAATTTTATTGACATATATAAAAGTTTGAAAATTTTAATTTAACGCTCTAAATTATTATGTGAAATTCTAATATTGTCAAATTGAAAAACTAATATAAAGACTTATAAATATTTATTTACAGCATTTCTAATGTTAATGACCATAACAAGAAATAACGGAGTTCTTATCAAAGAAGTATTGAAAGCATCTTTAAATTCGGTGTGAATTATTAGTTTTATCTCTGAAATATTGACAGTCTTAAAAACACCTCTATACATGATTAACTGAACTTAAATACACATCTGAGGGCATCTCCAACCCCATCCTCTATTTTACTCTCTAAATATAGAGCTCTCTATTTTTTCCAGACAACCAACTCCAATCCAATTTCAAATTTACTCTCTAAAAAAAAATCTTTTTCTCTCTCCTCAATATTATATTATTATTTCTATTTCATTCTTATTTTCTTATTTCATAATATAAATCATTTCTTCTTTTTGCAAATAATCACTCTATAATCTTTATGTAATACAAAATTTTATTTTATTTTTCAAATTCTTCATTTAATATAAATAACATAAATTGCAATAAACATTATATATAATACATATTAAGGAACAATTCAAATAAAAGTAAAATCATTGATGAAATATAATTGCATCATAAATATAGTATTATCATAAAATTTATTTTAAATTTTACATAAATACTCAACTTTCAAGATTATTACGTTACTCTCATAAATGTTTTATTAATGTATTACGGAGTTCAAAATGAGCATTTTTTGTCCTTAATTTTTGTGTGTAGCTAAAAATTATTTAAATTAACAATTTTATCTTGTATCCAATTATTTCGTGTACTAATTTACTTCCCCTATTCCATTTTGAACTACTGCATCAAATATTTTCATGCTCTTTAAAATTAAAAGTGTAGTTTAATAATTTATCACTATAACATAAAAGTCGATTGTTTGAAATATCATGTAAATTTTGTGCATACTTCATAATGATAAATAATTATAATCTAAATTACATATTTAAAATGACAAAAAAAAATTAAATTAGAAAAATTGTTAATTCGGGATGGAAGTAGTATACTTATCAATAATATGTTTTAGATGTTATATTACTTA